>JAQZBX010023721.1:0-30642 GCA_029593785.1 Cabassous unicinctus
CTCCAATTGAGAGGGGGCTTATATCCCATGGATAAAATGGATGGGATTATCCTGCCTGCACCTGCAGACTCTCTCCATTATCTGGGATGGCCGTTGTCCATCATCATCTCCCTGCCAGGTGTCCTGGGTGAGTCCATTGAGCTGTAGAGTAGGAGTTGCAGCTCCACCAAGATTCTGGGCCCAGCTATTAATGACACATTCTGTGATAATAAAAAAATAAGGAAAAAATGCTAAACTGGACAGCACAGTACATCGATTTATATAAAGCAGGACTTTCTCACACAATCTTGAAGAGATAAGGTGACCCAAATCACAAAAGAACTCAACCTCTGACAGTAAGCACAAGGTCACATAATCAAATAAGACCATCTCGGTATCTCAGATTAGCTGAATATCAGAATCAGATGGAAACTAGTTGAAAATATGAATCTTGAGCCACATCTGTACATATTGGTCAGAACTCCCAGAACTGGAGCTTGGGAATTTGTTCTGAGCAAAGTCATTAGATTTACAGCTTTTCTGCACAAGTCAGTGAATCGGCACTTCGAAACTAATAATGCAATACACGAGCTGTTCCAATGACATTAAGTGCAACAATTAAATGTTTTTAGCATGATTTCATGAAGATTAATTGAGATATATGAAGCATAACATGATAATCATTATAATTATTCCAATAGTAAAGTAATGACAACCTGGCTAAGGATTGAAAAAATGACCATGTGGTTTGGAAATTAAAATTTTTTTACTTTATTTTTAAAAATGTTGGTGAAAAAGCAAGTCAGTGCAAAATGAAATTCAAGAGTAGAGCTGGCAACAAAATAAGTTACATCAGAAACTAGAAGTTTCTAAGATTTGAGGATATATTTTAATTATTATAAAGACTCAGGACATAATAGACTGAGAAGAAACAGCCACCTATGAAGCATGAAAATGGAGGTAGTACCCAAATGTGGTCTAGGTGCCAGGCACTACTCAAACATTTACATGTATAGACTCACTGAGCCTCACAACAATCCTATAAAATCTACAATTATTATATCCTTGTACCACTGAGTAATAAGGTAGCTTAACTTCACAGGAATAGCAAGGAACTGAAAGGTAAAAAGCAAAATTAATACTTTAGGGATCAATTTCATGTAGAAATCTGTACTCATTTATAGAGAGTTATGTTTGCAGAATTAGAGAATGGCCTTTAGTAGTATGAAAGAGAGAGATGACTGTCTTTTTTTTTGTGCATTGCTTTCGTTTACTTTCAGAAGAAAAGGCAGTACTGAGCAAAGAAACTGAGGTAGAACTGCAACAAAATTATCACCATCAGACATTAAGTAGAAAGCCCTGGCAGGAAAGAGGGTCCAGTAAGAAGGCAGGGAGATATGGAATAATCTGGGTTCAATGGTGAAGATTTTGAAACTGAAACGGTCAGAATTATATCTTGGAAAACTCCCAGATATGAAGGACAATACTAGCGACCATATAAGGTAAGGAGACCATGGATTTAAAAAAGGAAAGTTTAATATCAAGAACACAGGGCAGTTGCAGTTGTCCATCAGTGTATAAACCTCACTGGGTCCTATAAATCAGTGTTGACAGCTGAAGCTTTGCTTGGACCAATTGTGTGTACCTCTCTGTAGAGGTCATACCAACAACGTCCCTGTTTTGTTAACCAAAAATATTTGGGCCTTGGTTAATGCACCTATCATTGTTATATTTTATAATAAAATTTAAAATGCATATTTATTATAAATATAAATTCAAACTTTTATTAATACATATAAAAAATTATATCCACAAAGTACTTGGCACCATATCTGACAGAGTATTTGATGAATTAATATTTTTGTAAGAAGCATTGGAAAAGAAAGTAAATTTATAAATCAAAGCATTATTTATTTCAAACTTGATGTTATTGAATGGAATGAGTACATCATGTTACAATTTATAGCTCCAGGTCAGATTGCCATTCTAAATTATAAACTTTTAAATTCTTTCAAGGATGTTTCAATGGCACTTCAAATACAACGTTTAATGGCACTGCAATCTCTGAAAACTAACTTCTTTTACACCTCCACATAAGCAAAGCTGCCCAAATTCTGTCTAGGTAACAGGCCACCACGCTCCAGGTGTGTAAACCGGAAGCTTTGCAGTCTCCCTTGAGACTAGTTTACCTCCAACATTGTATTAGTCAGCCAAAGGGGTGCTGATGCAAAATACCAGAAATTGGTGGTTCTTTATAAAGGGTATTCATTTAGGGTAGAAGTCCACAGTTAGTAGGACTTAAAGCATAAGTTTCTTCCCTCACCAAAGTCCATTGCCACATGTTGGAGCAAAACAGCTGCCGACGTTTGCCAGGGTTCAGGCTTCTTGGGTCCCTCTCTTCCCAGGGCCGAGTTTCTCTCCAGCCTTAGCTCCTCTGTTTCCTCCACAAGGTCAGCTGTAGACTATGAGGCTCTCTAGGCTTTTCTTATCTCCACAAGTCCAGCTGTAGACTATCAGGCAAATGGATTGTCTCTATCCCAGGGCCTTCTCTCCTTCCTCACGACCAAGCTCTCTTACTTTCCTGGGCTCCAGCTCAAGACTCCAACATCAAAACTTCCCCAACTCTGTCCTTTGCCATATCTTTTATCTTGGAGACCCCAACCACCAAGGGGTGGGGCTCAATGCCCTATTGACATTGCCCAGTCAGTGCCCCTAATCATAACTTAATCATACCCAGATTAACAGGCCAGTTTACAAGCATAATCCTATATACATTTTTGGAATTCATAATTACGTCAAACTGCCAAATGGCTACACTCCACCCTCTGAATTCCAAAATTACATTACAATATTTTTTAAAAACCTTATATCAGTAACAACACAAGTACAAAATTATATCATAATCACTTTAAAGAAATATAGTTTATCTTGAGGCAAAGTTCTGTCTGCTATAGACTTCTGAAACATACAAAACAATTTACCTGCTTCCAATACACAAATGGAAAGACAAATATAAACATTTTCATTACCATAAGGAGAAATTGGGATGTTAAACATGAGTCATGTATCCTTTACAGTTCAGTAAACTGACAGGGCATCCTCCATTCGATTTCAAAGTCTGAGAGTCATTCTTAAGTTGATGGTTTCTTCTCCTTGGGGCCACATGGGGAACCACCTTTTCCACAGGCTTGCCTAATGTCCATTTTCTTGGTTCCACCCTCATCAAGCATCTGGGTGTCAACCAAGCTCCAGACTTCACCTTCCAAGAGTGTTGGGGTGATTGACACACCTTACTCAATCTTTGGGTTACTGTCTTAGCCCCCCTAGTACAGTGAGGTGAAGACAACATTCGCCTTAACCTTTGGCATACAGGTTCAGCCCTTTTAGAGCAACGAGTTGACAACCTGGCCTTCCCTAACATTTGGCAGACAGGTTCAACCCTCTCAGAGCAATGCATTGAACACCTGGCTTTCTCTAATCCATGGGGGACAGGAGCACTCCTCTCAGACCTATGGGGTGCTGACCTTAACTGCCCTAATCATTGAGGAATGTGCTCCACCCTCCCTGTATCCTGGGGCAGCAAAATACTTCCTGAACATAGGGTGACAACATCCACCCTCTTCAATTGCTGGGGCAAGCTCACCCTTTCTGCACCCTGGGGAGGCAAAACTCTCCCAGAACATTGGGTGGGAACATCCACCCTCTTCAACTGCAGGGGCAAACTCACCCTCTCTGTATACATGGGTGAGACTCCTCTCTTGGCCCAAGGCAATATCTTAATTCCAGATCTCAGCTTCCATGGGCTTCTTCTTAAAGCTCTTTCTCCTTCAATCTTTCCTTTCCATGTCCTCTTTTGCCCAATTTGACAGTGGTTTTGTTCATACAGCTCTCTCAAAAACTTTGTTGGTTTAGCATGATGGAAGCAAGGGTCCAAGCCATCAGACAGTAAGACTTTCCACAAGTCTTTCCTAGATAACTGCATCTTCAATTCTGATTTACAAGTTCCAGGTTTAGCTAAATCTTCAAATGGGGCATTTTCATCTGGGAACTTGATTTCCAGAAACTTGGAAGTTCCAGAATCAGTTTCTGTTTTCTTTGTACCCGAAAGTTCAGTCCTTAGTGTATTTTGCTCGTCTAATATTTTGCTACAAGATGCAAGGAGAAGGCAAGCCACAATCTCCAAGTTTACCTTTGAAAGTTCTTCTGTTAAATGCTCCAGTTCGCTATTTTCAAATTCTGTCTTCCATACAACACCAGGAGTTAATCTTGCTAAGGTTTTTGCAACTTAAAACATGGATCACCTTTCCTCCAGTTTCCAATAATAATTTCATCATTTACTTCTAAGTCATCATAGAAAGTTTCTTTAGCATCCATATTATTAACAACAGTCTCTTTGAAGTGATCTAGTCTTTTCCATCAAGCATTTCACAATTCCTCCAAAAAATACCCCTAACCCATTTATAAAACTGTTCCAAAATTTTGGTAATTGCAAACACACTACCCAACTCCTGGTACCAAATTCTGTATTAGTCAGCCAAAGGGGTGCTGATATGAAATACCAGAAATCAGTTGGTCTTTTTAAAGGGTATTTATTTGGAGTAGAAGTCCACAGTTACCAGGCCATAAAGCATAAGTTTCTTCCCTCACCAAAGTCCATTGCCATGTGTTGGAGCAAGACAGCTGCTGACGTTTGCCAGGGTTCAGGCTCCTTGGGTTCTTCTCTTCCTGGGGCTGCATTTGTCTCTGAGCTTAACTCCTCTGTTTCTTCCACAAGGTCAGCTGTAGACCATGAGGCTCTCTAGGCTTTGCTTCTCTCCACAAGGCCAACTATAGACTATCAGGCAAATGACTTGTTTCTATCCCAGGGCCTTCTCTCCTTCCTCACAACCAAGCTCTGTTACTTCCCTGGGCTCCAGCTCAAGACTCCAACATCAAAACTTCTCTAACACTGTCCTTTGACATTTCTTTTATCTTGGAGACCCCACCCACAAAGGGGTGGGGCTCAACAACCTATTGATGTTGCCCAGTCAACACCCTAATCATAACTTAATCATGCCCAGATTAACAGACCAGTTTACAAGCATAATTCAATATATATTTTTGGAATTCATAATTACATTCAAACTGCCAAATGGCTACAAACATCATAACCAATCCATTGCAAAATCCTACTCATTTTACAGCTGATATTTTGCCAAACCCATGCACTTCTTTCCATCTCCACTTTCATGACCTTAGACCAAGTCTAAGTCTTATGGATTTCTTAAGAATTTCCCTATCTGATCTTCTTACACACATCCTTCCTTCTTTACAAAGTGTTCACCATTGGAACTGGAGTGAAATTTAAAAAAAAAATATGTTTCTATTTTCTGTCTACTTCAAAATCTTCTGAATCTTACCCTTCTTTCCATTGTGGATATAATTAACAGAAAAGATGATAATAAGGCCCTTTCTTTCTGCTTTGGAAATAAAATTTTGCAGGCTTTGGCATTCTTTAATCATGGCTGTATCTTCTACCACTTACTCTCCTGAAGAAAAAGCCTCACATCATAGTTTGTTAACCACCGTGGTTATACCCCAAGTACACAGAAGAGTACCAAGCTTGTAGTAGACTGTAGCTAGTGTTTTTAAACAAATATATGAAGAAAAAGAAAAATAAATAACAGCACCAATTCTATCAAGTTTATTTACAAATAAACCATAATTTAAAGCAATATAACAATAAGTTATTTTTTGCAACTCCAAAAGGTGTTCTGAATTTCTGTAGATGTGAAAAGATTTTAATATAAACCTAAATATTCTGAGGGAATAAAATTTATAAACAATAATGCTGTCAAATTTTTCAAATTTTTTTTCAGATTCAGGCTCTTGGATGCAAACAATAGAAACCAACTGGATCTAAACTAAGCAGAAAATGAAATAACCAAATGATTATAAATTTGCTTAAAGATTTCCTCATAAATTGGGAATTATTAAAAATGTAGTGAGAACACATCAACCCTATGCTCTTAGAATTTCACCTCCATCCTTCCTGTTTTTTTGTGTGAACATTCCACAGCCAACACCATGGATCAGCCCTGCTGAAATGAGTCTCACAAGAAGAGCCTTTAGTCTGGGTTCAGGGCCAGAGCCACATCAGGCAAATGTCATGCTAGAAAATCCTCAGGCTTTTTTAATATTGTGTTCAGATGACAGATTATTTACAAACTTGGACTTTTCCTAGTAGATGCTCCTCCTATTCAGGGAGAGGGAAGATATTAAATGGGATATAACATAAATGCTGCAAGCATCACAAGTCTCTCCAGCTAACATAGTCAGAGACTTTGTTTTTGCTTGATTTTTTTTTCCTATGCCTAAGTTGCCCAGCATCTCTAGATGAGTCCTCTGTCATTTCCTCACAACATTATGACATCAATTTAATCATACATTTTCAGGGTAGCCTTCCCTGAACATGCATGTACCCAATTTTTTATGCCTCCCTTTTCCATGCTTTTGATCACGTGTCTTTACAGCTTTTCCTGAAAAGATATACAATCCATGTGCCTTCCTCCAGAATGTGAGCTGGTCCTGTGAATTTCACTAATCACTACAATGAAGTCAAAGGCATTTCTCTGATTCTAGGTTTTCAAGGAACAAAGAAAATCTACAAGATGATGTCACTATCTCATAACCTCAGGCTACTGATCCACAGTGTTGTGGATTATAGAAGATTTGCAGATTTGAAGGTAATATTTTTCCTCTAAGGTGATCCTCATATTCAGATATGAAATCCATTATATTAAAATGGGATTTGAAATAAAGCTGTAAGCATGTGTAAAGTAAATATACCTAAAAAAAAGAAGAAAAATGAATTTTCCCTCATTCAAGAAGGTAAGGAAACTTTTCCTCTCCTGCCTTTACTTATATCTCTTACCTTAGAAAAATTCTTATTTTACATTATTTCTTCTTCCTTTTCTGAGGTATATAAATTTTTGAAAATGCTAAGAAGGACTCCTGCTAGCATTACAACCCAGGAATGTGTTGTTCAAGAAGCTGGGAACCAAATATTGGAAATGAAATTATCAAGAAGACAGTGCTTTTCTCTCTCAATTTCTACCCTAACCTAGATGGACACCTGGGTTCAAATTGCCAACCTAGCTCCTGTCTTAAAGATATGAGAAGAGTATGTATCCTTTGGTTAAAGGCAATTACCTAAGAGAGAGGCTCACCACCATTACCAGGTGAGTATTGGATGAGATATGTGTGATGAATGGTGCTGTCAAGACCTCTTACTGGAGGTCCAGTTATCATTTATCAAGAGAATATGTCTATAAAAGGTTGTATCTACCTGGCTGTATAAATAGGTGACATTTTGGTCTCTCTTTGAAAACTTTTTAGAGGATTGTGTGGATGTGCATTATGTTTGGTTTTAATTCAATAATCAAGCTGTTTACTTTCTCTCTTACCTTTGTGGAGAAATTTTAAGAATTGGCAGGAGACTTGTTTTGAATATTATTTCTCTAACAACTCAAATATCAAGGGTGAAAAGAGTCTGAAAATTCCTGAATTGAGCAGATCATCTAGAGGACTTGTGGCCACATAGCTGTCAGGTAAGAAACCCTGGGTTATAAAGTCTCCTTCCTAGATCTACTTTCTTCTGGAATACTCGCAGATGAAAGACACTATTTAAAAAGCATGGGTAATTTGGGCTCAAAATCCTATTGGGAAAAACATTGGTGGAAAATACAGAAAACCAGAATGTTGTCTGCAGGTCTGTCTCTTAAAGGAACAATAAATCTCCCTGTCATAATTAGAATGAGCTCATGAGAACACAGTCTTGATGTTCTTGAGGATGATCTTTCATTTGCATAAACTAACATATTTGCTGAGATTCTTAGAACTCATCTCAAGCAAATAAATTACTGGAATTTATGGGAATTTTATCATTTTACACAAAGGAGAAAATCATTTCAAAAGCAAGGAGGAAAGATTGAGAAAAATGGAACAGGATTGTGAAAATTAAAGGCACTTTCTTTTCCAAGGTATCCTTATTTTTTCTCTGCTATCCTTACTTGATGGGTCAGGGTGACACTCTTGCTAGGGTCTAATGCAGCTGGTTACCTTAAATTGAAGTCTATGCTCATTTACCATTCTGAAAGTCCTAGGACCTTTAAAAGTTATATGAAATCTACTCTGCCTGTGCTATATAAATGGATCAAGAAAGCCTGAATGTCAGCTCATCTCTTTACAACATGGCTTACTGAATAATTTATTCCCATTGCTCAGACCTAATGATCATAAAAAAATTCCTTTCAAAATATTACTGCATATTGACACTACACTTGGTCACCTAAGAGCTCTGATGGAGTTGTACAATAAGATTAATATGTTTTTCATATTTGAAAAACCAACATCCATTCTGAAGCTTATGGATCAAGGAGTCATTTTGACCTTCATGTGTTATTACTTTAAAAATACATTTCATTTGGCTATAGCTCTCATAGATCATGATTCCTTGACAGATCTTGACAAAGTAAATTGAAAACCCTCAGGAACACATACACGATTTTAGGTGTCAATTATATGATTCATGATTCATAGGAGGAGTTCACAATGTCAACATTAACAGGAGTTTAGAAGATGTATCCAAATTTCATGGATGACATTGAGGAGAAGTATCTGCAGATGGGGTAGATTTATAGAGAAAATGAGGATTATATGGGGAGTCTGAAGACGGGACTGAATAGCTGCAATTTCATGATAAATCTTTAATAGATAAGGAGTTGCTTCTTATAGATGAGCAAAGAAATTTTTGCCTTGAGATGTTATCTAAACCTGGTGAAGGTTTTGAGAACATTGTTGAAATTGCAAAAAAGCATTTAGAATATTACATAAATTTACTTGATAAAGCAGCAATAGGGTATGAGCGTACAGACTCCAGTTTTGAAAGATGTACTACTGTTGTAAATAGTATCAAACAGCATTGAATACTACATAGAAATCTTTCATGAAAGGAAGAGTTAACAAATGGGACATACTTCATTGTTGTTTTATTTGAAGAAACTGACACAGTCCCTCCATCCTTCTAAAACCACCACACTGATCAATCAGCAGCCATCAACATCAAGGCAACCCTCCACCAATGTGGAGGAATAGGAACACTCATAAACTACTGGTGGGAATGTAGAATGGTGCAGACACTGTGGAAGATAGTTTAGTGGTTACTAAAGAAACTAAGTATAGAATTGCCATCTGGTCTGGAGATCCAATTAATAGGACTATACGTGGAAAAATTGAAAACAGGGCCACGAACAGATATATGCACACCAATGTTCATTGAGGCATTATTCACAATTGCCAAAAGTTGGAAGCAAACCAAGTGTCCATGAATGAATGAATGGATAAACAAGATGTGGTATATAAATATGATGGAATATTTCTGAGATGCAAGAGGGAATGAAATATTGACATATGTCTCAAAATGGATGAACCTTGAAGGCCTTATATTGAATGACATGTCAGTCACTAATGGACAAATATTGCATGATCTCACTGATATGAACTAAAGATATTGAGCAGACTTTTAGAGGAAGAGTCTAGATATTGGTTACTAGGAGATAGGTAATAGAGAGTGGTAAGCTGGTGCTTAATATGGGCTGAATCTATGATAAAAGGAATGTTGGTGATTTGGGAGTGGACAGGGGTAAGGGTGGTGTACCAATCTGAGGGGGTCGGTGGT
Organism: Cabassous unicinctus; assembly: GCA_029593785.1. Lineage (NCBI taxonomy): Eukaryota > Metazoa > Chordata > Mammalia > Cingulata > Chlamyphoridae > Cabassous > Cabassous unicinctus. The sequence continues at coordinate 9,698 of JAQZBX010023721.1, forward strand.
ACTAGAGTGTGGGTGTCAGTGGGAAGGGGAGTGGGTCAGGTAATCCATGGAATTTGGGGAAGGGCAAGAGGAAGTAACAGGTGAATGTGTGAACTCGGGAGGTCCAAGGATTATAGTTGATAATATGATGGTGGGAGTATTCTTGTGGGATATATGGGATATATGGCAGGAAAATATCACTGGTGCAGGGCGTCAGTGGTAGGGAGATGTGTGAGGAAGGGTGCACCTGGGGCATGCCACTATGGAAAATGAAGGCATTTATGTTGTGATAGGGTGTTTTCTTGGTTGCTGAAGACCCCCACAATAAACAATAATTCTGGGGATCCTGTTACTTTCTCACCTAGAGTGGCTAAAATCTCTGCAGGATATAGGCAGTCGCTAAAAAAAGAAAACTGAACGATATCAAGCCTTCAATAGTAGTGCTTGTACTCATGACCCTTATTCTTGTTAAAGTGAAACTTAACCTATTACAAACTGATGTCTAATAGTTGCTTCATTAAAACCTCCTTGCTACTCAAATGTGAATTCTCTGTGAGCCAAACTCAGCAAATAAGCTCACTACTTTTCCCCTGGCATGGGACATGAGTTCCGGGGAGGAGCCTCCCTGGGATCCAGGAATTATTTCCAAGTGCCAGCTAGCAATGCATTTGGAAAAGACTTTGATCAAAAGTGGGAAACATCAAATACAAAAGAAATTTTATGGAAAATATTTCAAAATGAGTGGGAGATCATTCCAGAAGTTACACTTATGCATGTTTCAGGCAGATCTCACTAAATGCCTCTGTGAACAAAGCCTCAAATAAGGTGATCCTGATGGCTCTAGAGCCATCCAGACACTATATGCAAGGCACACAACGCCATGGAATCAGCACCTTTTCCGTATGCTTTATCTTGGAATATATAACAACCTATCTGTGCAAAAGAATTAAACTCATTTATAATCTCTATACACATGATTATTCTACTACTTGTATTTGAGTCTATAATTAGCACTATATCTGATAAATATATGACTCAGAGACTTAAATTTGTTCATGTACCCGTTGAGGCCTGAAACTCAGAAGAGTTGCAATCAACACCTGCTCTCCAGTTCATCGGACTCGACCAAGACAACCAACAAAATGATGATGATGGAAAATTCCCTCCCAAAAAACAATGAGTATCTACAACTGCAAGCAAAACAGTTCCTTCTATCGGCCCTATAAGATCTAAACCCCTCTCAACTTGACTCAGAATGACATCACCATCCCAAAATCATATGAACAAACATATGGGGGACATGCAACCATGGACAAAATACATGTGTTAATATTGTAGTAATGGAAGACAATGAAACATTGATATAAAGATAGTGACTACCAGAGGTTGTGAAGGGAGGTGGAGGAAATAATAGATGGAACATAGGGCATTGGAATTAAGTGTAAACAACAATCTAACCTACAGACCTTGGTTAGTAGCAGTGGTAACAAATGCACCACACAATTGTCAGATGTTATTAATAGGGGAAGATGTGGGAGGTGAAGTGGGTGGGGTATACAGGAATTCCTTATATTTTCTATGTGCATCTTCTGTAATGTAAAACCTCTTTTAAAAGATTTTTTTTTACATTTAAAAAAAGAAGCAAGGAGAATGAGAAAAAGAATATAATTTCTTGTAATATTTCCTTGCCAATCTTAAAACATTGTACATACCAAATCATATCCTCTGATATTAGACTTTCTTGACAATCTATAATATATCAATGGCAAAATGTCCACAAATTTTCATCTTTCACTGTACCCATGTACTTTTCAACAAGATTTTGCCAACTCTCTATAAAGAGGTAGGGGCTAATTGCCCTCTTCTTGAATATAAGCTGGTCATAGAAATTGCATTGCATGTGGTAAATGGCGCATTCTGATGGTACTCAGTCTAGGCTTCATAAAATTTTTTATGCATTTATTTCCTCCTTTGGACCCTAAAATTAGCTATGAAAAGAAACTAGAATTAGTTTTCCAGGTGGTAAAATACATGTGGTCCATTCAACCCAAGTCCTAGCAGATGGCCAGCTAACAGACATGTGAGGGAAATTAAAGATATTTGAGCCTAGATCAGCCAGTTCTTAGGGGGACCTGCAAGATAACTGTAAAGCAATATTAGGGCCAGCCAAATCATTGTAGCCTGCCCATATTAACAGATTGCACAGCTAACCAAAAAACTCAACAGTTTAAGGTTTATGCTATAGGGTTTTGGACATGGTATCTTATGGCTGTAGCTAAATCATATAGTATCTTCTTTTAAATAGCTATACATTCTCACCCTTCCAAGGTCTTTATCCCTACACTGATTTATTTTTTCCCTATAACTTAATAATTGACATTTTACGTATGCAGATTTTTAATTTTTTATGCCCAAACTATAATGATAAGAGGCATCTTTGCACCTGAAACAGAGTAAGTACTCAAAAAATATTACTTGAGTGAGTGAATGGCATGGATTCCTTAATATCAATTATTTAAAAATTCCTCTCAATACTTGCCATAAAAGAGCACTTATGTGTGTCAGAGTATTTGATGTATTCTCCTTAAGTTTGATGAGATATTTTCTAAAACTAAATTTCACCCACCAATGTATTTATGAAGTTATTGTAAAAATAATACTTGAATGTCTGGAATTATTGCATTGAGATTAATGTCTTAATTAAAGGTTATCCAAAGTGCTCAAATTACAGAAGACTTAAGAACCATGAATTATTTCAGTGATCAAGGGATGATTAGAGAGAAAGTTGACATTCATGAAAATTTCAGGAGGAAAATTGTCATATATTCCTAGAGAAATAAAGCTAAGGAATTTGAGATTGCCCTGGAAAGAATGAGAATGACTGAAAGAGATGGAGAAAAGAAAAAGGTCATTACAAAAGGAAGCAGACTTTCAGATATTCTGTGACTATTTGAACCTAAGCTATTCTAATTGGCTAGGCTATTGAAATGCATATACCATGAAAAGGGATGCTTTCACAATGGACATTTATTAACTTACAAGCTTACAGTTTTGAGGCCAAGAAAGTTGTCCAAAGCAAACCTTCCTCAGGGAAGGCATTCTTCCCAAGACAGGCTTCTGGTGATCTTGGACTCCTCTGTCACATGGCAAGGCACATAGTGGCACATGTTTTCTTTCCCTTCTCTTCCAGGTTTTATGCTTTCAGCTTCTTGCTACCAAGGCTTTTTTTTCTCGGTCTGATTTTCATTCTTTTATAAAACACTCCAGTAACAGGATTAAGATCCACCCTGGACGCTGTGTACATGTGAAGTAACCTACTCAAAAAGTTCTACTTACCATAGTTTTAACCCACAGGAATAGATTATCTTTAAGAATGAACATAATTTACTGGAGTCCCTACCACTTCAAACCAAAAAATATATACATATATATCTTGTTGCATTATTTTTCTTTTTCAAACAAATCGCACGTACAACATTTGATAATGTTGTAAAGAATGCACTAGTATATGTGTCATTTCACACATATGGAAATATGGTGAAATAAACCCACATCCGACGACAATATAGATGAACTTTTGGTGATTTTTATGGTTCAACCATTTGAAAAGAGAGCTATAGAAATAATGTCACATTCATAGGAATATGAACATTTTGGAAAATTTTACACCCTAACTAAGATTTGCATATTTCATTTAATCAGCATCTTCCCCTATAACATAAGCATTCTGCAATGAGCATGTATATTAAAGATATTTATGATTTTTATTTGATTACAACAATAATTTAAAATGTTCTTCTAAAAAATTTAATGGTACAGTGAGGAATCACCTTCTGTACATTGACCAGAGAGTCTTTGCTGGAAAACAAGGGCCATTAGAAGGAAAAAGTAAGGAGGAATGATGACCCTCTGTGGGGGATGTTTTGAATACGAAGGATCAAGGATTTAATGTTGGGAAGGTCCAGAATTGGAGGATAATGGGATAGAAGGAATAAAATTGAAAGCGTAATGAAACAAGATAGTAATTTTTCAGCATTAAGGATGCACATTGAAGGAAGAATCAATCCGCAGGGTATCCTCCTTATTGGACCCTTACCCACATCATAAGAGATAGAAATTTATTGGCCCATTCTTTTGATCTACCCATGCAGAAAACAGAGGTTTCTATGGAACAATCCCCTATAAGATGCGGTTTCTCATAGAGATGGAAGAAACAAAGTTCAAGTCTGTGAGATGAGGAAGCAGTTGTTGCTTCTGGACTCACTGCACTTCAGCCCTGGGGAGCGATTTGTGTTCCACGCAGAAGCACCGTGCTAGAAACACTGTTATAATGCCGACAGTAAAATATCCCAGCTATTCTGCTTGGAGCCTGTTGATGGTGATCATGAAATCTTTTCGAGACCCACTGCCACTGAATCGATCAGTGACGCCAGATGGCAAGGTGGATGCACCATAGATGAGCAGTTTAGGGGCCTGTCTTGGTTTCTGCTGGTACCAGATTAAGTAGCTGCTAACACTCTGACTTGAGGGTTCCCTTCTCTCCTGGAGATGCAGCCACAGAACCTGGAGCCTGGGTCATGACGATGTCCCCACTGGCAACTGTAATCAGAAAAGAACATAGATCACACATTGAATCACAAATACATAAAATTTGTATCTAATTGTAGATTTTCTTATTTATCATATATAATCAGATCTATTTTATATGAAACTGTTTACTCACTTTGCATGGTAAAAACATTCTAAATCCTTATAAAGATTAACAACTCACCTGAGATGCCGAGCATCAGGATGAGGAGTTTGGATGGTGGCATCATCTTGCTCACCGCTCTGATGACTTCAGGCCTCATCTCCACGGAAACTGCATTAACAGAGCTCTGAGCAGCCAATAAAATCCCTGAAAAGCCTACACAAATTATTAGAGAGCACTTAGGCAAACATGTTGTGCAGTGAGTAGTGAAGACAAATAATGGAATGAGATCAAAATTTCTTTATCACAGGAAATGCAATTTTATGCCTGCAAAATGCCTAGAAATCAACTTAAGACTCTAATTTTCAGAAAAGTCTCACAATTTTGCCAGATATAAAATACTTTTATTGCCAACTGTACTCTACAATACCACCTGCAAACATCTTGAAAACAAAAATTAATTTTGTAATAGAATATATTTCTGTGAGTGTATAATTTCAGAACATAATTGAATCTTAGAAATATGATACAAAATCCCAAGCTCTGTGCACAGCCAAACCATCTGTCTGGCCTCCTGGTAAAGGATATGGCTGTATGGAAGAAACCTGTGGCTTTCATTATATTCATGATACTGTGTTAACCAGAAATTCTCTTTCAGAATTAAAAGAAGCATCAGAGACAATGGCATATTATCTTAAGAGCCTGGGATGGGCAAACAATTGGGACAAGCAGCAAGGTTCCTGCTGCTCTGTCAAACTCTTAAGTGTTGTTAAAGTACAATGTTTTCCCACTCCAGAAACACCAAAACAATTAATGGGATTTTTGGGGTGGTTTGGGTACTGAAGACCCTTCATCCCTCATTAAGTCCAGATATTAAAATCATTATATATGTTAATCAGGAAAGGTTGTGCATGGCAATGAAAAGACACCCAGCAGGCTGCTTTCTAAAAAAGTAAGGAGGGCACAGTAACAGGGGTGGACCCTGACTTACCCTTGATTTGGTTTTGACCAGCACCAATATTGGCTTTGGGTGGAGCTTGTGGCAAAGGCAACATTCTAAACAAACACACCTTGGGTTTTGTCACAATTGTTGGAAGGGGCTAAGGTACTATATGCAGTACTTTGTGTAGCATGCCATATTCTGTTGCAAGTGAAAGGCTTAACCCCATAGTGTCTGGTCACTCTGAAGACTGCCATCCCTATCCACAGGTGTATAGTAGATACTAAAAACAGAATCCCATGTGCAATGTATTAATATCATTGGATTAAATGAAGATACAGTGCACAAATTGTCTGTCTGTTTCAGTCTGTTCTTAATTTTAAATGCATATTTGAAATTCTTCTTGTTCATTTCAAAGGCACCTCAATATATCCAAAGCCAGACCTCTGTACTGGCCTCAACATAAATACTATCTCCAGAAATGAGTCACCGGACACTTGCAAGTCATCCTGAGCACTGTCCTTCAAGTACACCAGTTTCTAAAATCACAAATGAAGTGGTTAACAGGCCCTAAGTGTAACACCTCCACCTACTGGTAATAGGTAAAATAGCTACAGCTCCCTAGGGCTGAGAGAGCAGGTTCTTCATTTATTCCTACTCAACAATTTTTATAGAATTATGCAAATAGAAATATCATGAACACTTCTAACACAAGGCATTAAGTTAGGAACAAATAAAACAGAATCCCTGACCTCATAAAGCTTTCATTTTACTGGAAGTAAAGGACAACAAACAACTAACATTTCTGCAGCCACGCCTGTCTTGCTTCTCTGAGATTTGCTCCTTGTAGCAAGTGGGGAAATGTGCATCCGGGTCCATTTTATGAACCAACTCTCAGTATGAACAGAATCAGAGGAAAAGATAAAATAATTTGGGACATATTCCACATTGCATAATGGAATTTCAAAACTCATTACTCTGGTTCTCATTGTTTATTCTTTATCTCTCCTTCTTACGTTTAATATCAATCTGGTTTGAAACTTTGCCTTTACTAATTGAAACTACATAACTCTACAAGCTCGAGTTTTTGCCACTTCTTTGACTAGTAGGGTTAAAGGTTTTCAATTAATTTTGAATAATATTTGAACAAATAATACAGGATTTCTTTACACAAAGTTCATCAACATTGAGGATATATAAGTTACTTTATATATTTCTTGAAAGGCTCAAAATTCTAAAAATTAATCTGTGATTAGCAGCAAAGAGCAAAACTAAATTATTTTGTTTTTATTTAATATAAAAGTTGTATAAGTGCCTATCCAAGTACATTGTGTTTGCATGTGTGGATATAAATGTGTGGTTAAACATATGAAAATAATTTGTGAACTTGAGCAACATAATTTCTCTTTGAGTTTGTAGAATAGCACAGATTCTTTAAACCCAATTATAAACATGTGTATATATAAATCAATTAAAAGAAAATCTCTTCTGCTTTGCTTTCCTAACTTGGTAAGAAAATTATTCTCGCCAGCACATTTTGCTTTGCAAAAAAGTTGTCATATCATCATCATACACATTGATCAGTTTTCTACAATATTGAAATTTTTACTGAAGTAACAGTAGTAGTATCAATAATTGCAGACGTTTTGACACCAGCAGAATGAATTTTCAGAAGCTTTTCTTATATACAAAAAGTTGATGAAAAAAATCAAATAGGTATTGTAAGTAAGCTGTTTTTTAATCGAAGCATCTGAAATTATTGAAGTGAAATAGATATCATTAAACTGCTAGCAAAATTAATTCCTCTACTAATGGAGCAGATCAAAAAGGAACTGTCATTACATTTCGTATCTGCCTGAGAAAACATGGATTATAGATAAGCAAAATTAATTTAGAAGAACCCTCACTTGAACTAAATGAAATCTCATGAGAAAGAGTGATAATTGAGTAGAAATTCCCTTCATGAAGGGAGAAGAATAGCAGGAACAGTGCATTTTCAGGGCCCTGGAATGGTTCTACATGATATTGCAATGATGGATACAGGCCATTATACATTTTGTCAAAAGCTAAAAGTGTACGGTGCAAAGTGTAAACCATAATGTAAGCTATAGACCGTGATTAGTAGCAATACTTCAATATTTGTTCATCACTTTTAACAAAAGTAGCAAACTCATGTGGGATGTTAATAGGGGAAATGTGAGAGGAGGAGGGGTGAGGTATATGGGAATTGCCTATATTTTTTATGTAACTTTTCTGTAATCTAAAGCCTCCCTAAAATAAAGTTTTTCAAAAATGAGGTAAATAATTTCTGGCCTCTCTCAAATTTAATTTGTTAAACTTAGAAGACAATCTACCATAAACTAAGACCACGGCAGGAATTGGCAGTTAAAAAAAGTCTTTAAAATCATTCTGGCTTATTTTAATGCAAATATAAATAATTTCATTTCATTAGGAAATATAATATTTGAGACAGATGCTTAACTAGAAAATACAAATGGGCAATTGATATAAACCAGAACAGTTGCAGGCTAGCCTGAGAGATAAGGAATCTTACCCAGGAATGAACTTAACAACAGAAATTAAACAACACAAGGTTTCATGATCATCAAAGATGGTCATTCTAGCCAGATTAGGAGCATATCAGAATCAGATGAAAAACTTGTTAAAAGTATGAATTTTCGGCTACATACCAGTCACATGGTCAAAATTCCCAGATTTTGGAGCCTATATTTTTGTAAGATCACAGATATTTCTCTGTAACCTGTTTCAGCAGTCAGAGATTTGGAACCAACCCTGCATTATGCAAGCAGCTCCAGTAGAATTCAGAATGACACTAACATCTACCTCACATTATTTTTATGAAGATCTAATAAATTATGTAAAGCATATAAAAATAATTGTAATTATCCATTATTATCCATATATCAAAGTAATGATAACCTGGCTAAGAAATTAAAAATGTGGGCTGGATTTAGAAAATAAGAATCATGGTGGTTCTTCATTGAGTGGTGAGTGTAAAAGGAAGATGTGACAGAGTATTCAAGTCAAAGACAGGTAAGAAATGAAGTCAAAAATATAAATTGGATTAGCGGCTAAAAGACTCATGAGGTTTAAAAGTATATCTTTGTATGCCTGTAGTAATCCAAAAGATACCCTTGAAAGCTATCAAGTCCTAATCCTGGGAACCTGTATACCTTATTTCATATGGCAAAATATTTGCAGATGTGATTAAGGATCTTCAGATGAGAAGATTTCCTGTATTATTAGGCTCACCCTAAATCCCATCACATATATCGTTATAGGAGGGACATTTGACCACAAAAAGAAAATAAAATTATATTAAGACAGTGAAGACAGAAATTAGAAGATGCTGGTCTTAAAGATGGAAGCACGTCTGCTGCACAATCAATTGTCAATCCCTTATAGTAAATATCTTAATATATGCCCTAAATTCTATTTCTTCAGTGAAATCCTAATTGATACAGATTTTAGTACCAAACATGAGATGCTGTTATAACAAATGCCAAAATATTTGGAAGTGACCTTGAAATTGGATGTTGGGTAAAGGCTGGAAGCATTTTGAGGCATACAATATAAAAGCTTAAATTTCCTCAAGCAGACTGTTGATAGAAATATACATATTGAAGCTGCATTTGTTGAGGGCACAGAAGGAAATCAGGAGCTTTTATCTTAAACTGGAAGGAAGACAATCCTTTTATATAGTGGCAGAAATTTTGCCGAATTTTGTTCTACAATTCTGTGAAAAGCAGAATTTGTAATCAATAAACTTGCCTATTTAGCTGAGGAGATTTCCAGGCAAAATGATGAAGGCATGTCTCTGATTCTTCTTGCTAGGTATATTAAAATGCAAGAGGAAAGACAAGTTGAAGAAACAACTGGTAAGTAAAAAAGAATTAGGAATTATGGTTTGGGTAATTCTCCATCTATCTAGATTTCAAAAATGCTGAAATTAAGGTAATAACTGTAAAGAAACATGAACTGAAGAGAAGGTCAAGATGTGACTGGACAAAATTTTGCTAGTCTTAGGAGATTAGACATGAACCCCATGGATCACCTCAACAATGCAGTAGAAGCCAGGAATAGAGATAGAAATACATGGGAAAATATGTGGAGGGAACTCTTATCTAATGATGTGAATTCCTGTGAAATTCATAGAGGACCTACAGATTTACTATGCAGAGATATCAGAATTTACATTATTAATATTATTTCATTGTTTTTTCCAACATCAAATAAAATCTTTCCATAATTCACTATGATTACATTATTCAGCCATCCATACCTAGTATCATGCATTCTACAAACAATTGGTGCTTAATGGATATTTATTATTGATTTCAAAGAGGGATATCTTGAAATACCCATATAGATTTCAACTACTTTTTAATCATATTTTATATTGAATTTATCCTAGATAGTATATTTTCTTCTAGATGTCTCTTAAATTTCCATGTATCTATGTCAGTAATGAAGCTACCCCAATTTCCAGCATTCTGTAAAGATTTGAAGCAAAGACTCTATAAGACAACCAAAGAATTGCCATGGAAAATATTCTCTTTAAATGAATAGACAACAATATTAAGTCAACACTTATTTCAGTGTATGAAAGTGTTTTTCAGTTTTGTACTTTTCTAGAAAGTAAAAATATATATATATTAAGGATATTGTGAGGATTTGGAAATATTCCAGACCCTCAGTTTATTTGATTCTAATGTGTTTGCATCTTGTAGAACACTATGCAACTCTAATAAAATCCAGTTCTCACCAAACATTTCAAATTCAGGTGAATGGTCCATAAAAATTACAAAATTAAAGGCCCCTAATACACCACCTTTTCCCTACATTATTGGTTTGTATTCCCCTAAACCACAAGAATTTTGAAAATATCATCAAAAACACTGTGAATGGAGCAAAAAGGGACAAAGATGGGACAGAATGAAAGAAGACTGATGGAATGTCAGAATTCTATAGAGACTAAACAATCTTAAGAAACTTCTCAGGTTCAAACAAATGCAAGCATTCAAGAGAAAGAAAGGGTAATGTCTTATTTTGCCAGGCTTCTATAACAAATACTGTATGATGGGTTGACTTGAAAAATAGGAATTTATTGGCTCACAGTTTTGAGGGAGGAGATTCAAAAATTGAGATGTCAGCTAGACATTGGTTTCTCCTCAAAGTTTCTAACATTTTGGTCCTAGCTGCCAGAGATCCTTGGGGTCCCTTGGCTTCTATTCCTGCTTTGCATTCAATGCAATGCCATCTACTGTCTCCTCTGTATTCTGTTGACTTTTATCTTCTGGTTCTTCCTTGTGACTTTTATCAATATTTCTAAATTTCTTATGCTTATAAAAGACTCCAGTAATCTGGATTAAGGACCCCTTTCATTTAGATGGGCCATAGCTTAACTAAAATAACACCTTCAAGATTTCCTATGCAAATGTGTTTACACCAACAGGACTACTGTCTAAGACTACGAATATAGACACAATTCAATCTATAACAGACAAACAGAGGCCAGATCCATAGGCAGAGATATCACAGCCATGAGCACAGAGACCTGGGTGTAGAAGGCAGAACCAGAAATCCAGAGGGCAAAGCCATGGAAACAAGAGAACAACCATAGGCCATAGAGAATGAAATCCTGGCAACAAAACCTAAACGAATTTCAGAATTTCAATATTACTTGGGAGCAGTGATTCTTTTCTTCCTTATATTCTCTCCATTTTAGAATTGGAATGTCTAAAACTTTTATACTATGACTGCCCCACCATGGTATTTTGGAATTAATAAACTCGTTTTCTACTTAGTGGGCCACAGATAAATGGATCCTACCCAAAGTGTCATCCTTACTTAATTTAAACGATGACTTGGGAATTTTGAACAGACGTTATTTAGATGAGTTTTGGGAAATTAGTTGGTGCTGGAATGTGTTGGCACAATTGGGGATGTAGAAATGGGGAGAATGTATTTTGCATGTTGGATAAATGAGTATCATTGGAGCTGAAGGATACACATTAAGGGCTGATTAACAGACAGAAAATATATGGTCTTAAACACTGGTACCCATAAATATTAAATTGTAAGTAAAAGACATTATAGATTTATTAGTTAGTGTTGAGGTGGAGAGATTATGTTGGGTTTTGAGGTTGGAAAACACATGCAATCACATATATCCTTATATGATGGAGACAGGAACTTTTACAGACATATGATGGAGAAGGCGATATGAGAGCAGACAGAGATATTTGAAGAGATGGACTTAAACACTGGAGTAATATAGCTACACAACAAGGAATTTTGGAAGTCACCATGGCTTTCAGAGCAAATAGACATTCTTCCTTGAGCCTCCAGAAGGAGTGTGGCCTTCAAGAAACCATGATTTCAGCCTAGTGATACCCATTTCAATGTCCTGGCTTCCAAAACCATGAGATAATTGATTTCTGCTATTACAAGTCATCAAGTCTCTTATAATTTTTAAAAGCAGCCAAAGGAATTTAATTCAATCATTTAAAATTCATACATAAAGGGGAGTAAAAGACATTTTTGAATGAGATATGAAAACACTATTAATGGTAGGATCCAAGTATTTTCTATGTATAGGGTACTGCTCATAGCATTTTATGTTTATTGACACATATGCCTCATAACAACCCTACAAAATAGATCCCTTATATCCTTTTTATATCTGAGAAAACTTTGCTACTATAGGATAAGAAATTTACTCAGGGACACAGAGATAGAAAGTGTCAGAGATGTACAAAAAATGCATGTTGATACCTAAAGGAACATAGTCATGGGAAAACTTTCACACATTTATAATTAGGATTAGAAAATTGGGGACTCTCCTTTAATAGGATAAGAATGACTGAGAGAAATAACATTCTATCTTTTAAAATTTTATTTTCAAAAGAAACGATAAAAGGAGTAAAGGCACTAAGATAGGACAGAAAAACTATAATCAGAAGACCCCTAGCACAAAGGGCTGGGCAGAACACAGTATTCAGTAGGTAAGGACGGAGAATGGCAGGCAAAATCTCTCTTAAATTAGCAAGTAGGAGGAATAATTAATGGTTTAAAAAAAGCCAGCACAGAGCCTAAATTGAACCTGATAAAGGAAGTGCTGTGGCCCTAAACCCCCGCCTCAGCAGAAACCCACAGCTTTAGGAAGATAAGCACCTCTCATCCCTTTCTCCCTTCCTCCCTTTTCTCCCTGGAGTCCACTTCATTAGGAAGATAAGCACTCCCTGCCTGCCCCTTTCAACCAGAATTTACAACTCTAAACAGATAATGACTCTTTTCCTCCCTAAGAGACCTCTGCTCTAAGAAGATAAGCTAAACTCTCTCCTTTTGCTTTTGTAAACCCTGCCTGCTGGCTTGCTTAGGAATTTGCACATTTGGAATCACTATATAAACTTATGAAAGCCAAGACAGGGTGCTCAGATTTTTTGGAGACTTGACTCTCCTCTGGGCCTGGGCGTAATAAAACTTTGTTCCTCTGCCTCTCAGAGTGCCACTTGGGTGTTTCACTGTCTAAGTTTCATCAGCCGCAGCAAACCATTTTTTTTTTTTCCTTCTTAGTTCTCTGCCTGGACTATCACACAAATACCCCTGGGACTTGCCATTTGTAAATAAACTCCCTTTTCACCCTTTCTCCTCTCTCTGCCTAAGCCAGCCCACAAGTATACCTGGGACCCATAATCTGTTCTTTCTTTTCTCTCATTTTCTTAATAAACTACTGGCCTAACTAAACTGGCATGTTCTTAAATTCTTTTTTTTTAAACTGTAGCGTATATAGAAGGAATGTTTTTTCCACAGACCGGAAGGCAGAAGAGCTGGGAGGAGGAAGGCCATGGTGGCTGGTAGCCCACTCCTCAGCAGGAGAGAGCTTGAGGCCAAGATAGCAGTCAGTCTGTTTGAAAGGAATGCTCATGCTTGAACCTACAATTTTATTGTTCTGTTAACTTATACAATCTCCCCATATGTATACACTCACTGTTAATCATTTACTGGGCTACATGCACCCTTGAGCTTCTCTATGCATTAGCTAAACTGTCTCTTTGTGCTGTTTAGCCCTGTATAATCTTTGTTTACCTGCAGAGCATTACAGATGCTACCATGCTACCAGACTGGCCATCATAGGAACATGTGAGTAGTAAACATTTAACTGCTGCTGGCCTCCCCATATGGTTTCTTTGGAATATCAAAGTATTCAGTACATCTTCCCAGACTCAACCTCCTGCATTACAAGTGGCATAGTCTGCAGAATATTCCCATTGGTGGTAGTGCAGTTGTCACTACCATTCCAGATACTGCAGGGAAGGCCCTGCAGTATACACGGAAGTCTGTGAGAGGAATCCCAGTGGGTCCATGCATGTCTATGTGGTATGAGCTTGTCCAGCTGGTAGAGACTTGGGAACCCATAAGGGAGTTGGCGGATGCCCCATACCCTCCTGCTGGATTAGTGCAATTAGAGAAAAGAGTAGAGGAGGATTTTATTAAGAAGAAAGAGCAATATGTGGTGGCTGCAGCCCTTGCCTAGCCCCTCCTCTTTTCCTTGCATGATAGTACTAATAAACAGCTGGAAGCCAAAGCAAAGGCAAGGCAACTGGAAGAAGAGTTAAAAGTTTGAGTGGGGTCTCCAACTGTTTCAAGTAAATAAAAAGCATTTAACTAAGAAATCAGAGGAAGCACAAGAACAGGTGCAGACAATAGCCTGTGGATAAGCTCAAGTTAAAGTAAAGATGATGTCCAAAAGAGATAGTGATTAGATGCAGAAACTATAAAAGAATCTTTAAATCATGTTAAAGTGCTTGTGCAAAGGAAGGTTAAATCACAGATATCACATCTCATACAAGCAGAAGTGCTAAATAATGCACTTGTCAGTGAAACTATGCTTGTAAGAAAATATTCTGCTAAAAAGTTAATTGAGATAAGAAAACATTCTGGCAGGGCTGATAAAATCAAACTGCTGTAAAAGTAGAAAAACTTAGCTACATTACTGTTCTCTGTTTTGTTTCCATGCTAATTCTAATTGGGCCTGAATAGCCGCATTGTTAAAATTAGTGCTGTTAAAGTTTAGTAACTTTTGAACTGGATGACTTTATTAAAAATAATAGAAAAATGCTTGCAGCTTTTGTACATCTGTAATTAAAAATATGTTACAAAACTAAAAGCTTATAATACTTGGGTAAACTGTGGAAGAATTTAAATGGGATTTGACTTTCCCAATGTTATAAGTTTTAGTCATATTTTATTTTGATCAGAAATTTTATCAAAGTGTTAAAAGGAACTTTCAGATTTAAATCAATAGCTTGATCCTGAACTTTGAGCTTAAGTGTACTTCTGAAGAGTAATCCAGAGTAAACGTGTTTAATTGTTTCTCTAAACTGCTAAATTAGTGCTTAACTGAATTTATACTGCTCAAGTATTCATAACTGGTTGCTGATTACTAATAAAATTGTTTCCAAGAATGAGCTTGCATATTACAGGCAACACAGATTCCAGAGGAGATCTTAAAAGCAGTAAAAATCAAAGAAGTGAAATGATGGAGAGTTTGGAAACAGCCATACCAAAGGAGTAAGAATTATGAGTCAAATTAGTGAGCATTATGTTTCTGTTGGTGTGTTTTAACTCTTTTTTGTTTGCTTGATGTTCATTGCATATTTTGATACCTCTGGATGGTAATATTAAATTAACAAATGAAAATTCTGAAAAGAGCTCTATTCAAATGGCTGAAGATTAAATAAGCACTTATATTGATAAGTATGTATACTAAAAAGATAAATTAACATTATATGTGTTAAATCTTTGCATTAATGAAAATTGTAAGTTTTGACTAATAAAATAGTTACAAACCTCTTTCTAGAAAAAAAATGTTCTTGCATAAATTGAAATGAATAGTTTTTTTTTCTTCATAGACTAGAATGAGGGATATGAGACTTAAATGGATATAAAAAGAAGTAAAATGTTTGTGGAAGTGAATTCAAAGTCAGTGTTGGCTAAACTTTGGTAAGTTTGTTTAAGGAAATGTGTTTTGTCCTAAGATAAGATGGATGGTTTTCATAAAATCAGAATGGAAATATGTAAGACAAGGCTTGAATGAATATAGAAAGTTGGAGAAGGCATTGTGGAAGGTAGCATTAAGTAAGGGAATTTGTTTTGTGTAGGTGAAATTTGTCTTGAGATGAAGTAATCAGTCTATGTGGTTATGGATGGTTATGGATAGTTTGTAAAATCATTCTCTAAACTGATAGATTACAATGTTAAATGGCTAATTCCAGGAAGCCACTATTAAATAGAAACTGAATTGATGTTGATAAAAAAATGTAATTTCATAACAGGGAAACCTGTCAGAGGCGATCTCAATCTGTATATTAAAGTGGTGGTAAGAAGAAGATAATCTTGATTCCACTAGGAACCTTAAGTTTTCATAAAAAAATGGAGAAAGTAGTTTTTCCTGTACTGCTGAAGTAAAATATCTGTTATTTAATGCAATCATGGTAAAGGTATAAAAGTGAAAGTAAAGTAATGGGATGGTTGATTTTATTTGATATGTTATAAATTGAATGAAAAATGTTTAGAAACTGTTAAGAATATTAAAATTGATTTTTTAAAAATCTGTTACTCAAAGTTGGATGGATAAAATGTTCATATGAATATTTAAAGATTGCATAAAATTCCTGGAAATTTAACAATTTTCTGCATATTATTAGAAAAAGTATAATGTTGTTAATCATCATTTTAAATATTTTTAAAAATTGTATGTGGCAAGAAACCACCTCATCACCTGGAAATCAAGAGTTTGATGCTTTGGCTGATATTCATTTGATTTGATGCCCCCACACACTTTAAGGAACAGCTCTATGGCTGCAGAAAGAAAGTAGCCATTGGGGGTTACCAGGAGTCATACATAACAGTAGATTATCATAAATTAAAGTAACACCACTGCTGTGTGCAGTAGTCCCAATTATTGCTGGTTTGTTGCAAGAAACTAGTACCCAGTTATACCACTATCACTTTGTTTTAATTCTTATTGATGCTTTTCTTAGTATCTCCTTAAACAAGTCAAGCCAGCCTGCATTCACTTTCCTGTGAAAAGACCAACAGTTAACATTTACAGTGTTTCCCCGAGGCTATGTGCATAGCCAAACCATTTGTCTGGCTTCCTGGCAAAGGATCTGGCTGAGTGGAAGAAACCTGTGGCTTTTCATTATATTCATCATATTATGTAAACCAGTAATTCTTTTTCAGAATTAAAAGAAGCATCAGAGACAATGGTATATTATCTTAAGAGCCTGGGATAGGCAAACAATTGGGACAAGCAGCAAGGTCCCTGCTGCTCTGTCAAAATCTTAAGTGTTGCTAAATTACAATGTTTTCCCACTCCAGAAACTCCAAAACAATTAATGGCCTTTCTGGTGTTGTTGGAGTACTAATGACCCTTCATCCTTCATTTAGCTCAGATATTAAAACCATTATATATTTTAATCAGGAAAGGTTGTGTGTAGAAATGAAAAGATGCCCAGCAGGCTGCTTTTTGAAAAAGTAAGGAGGGCACAGCAAGTGTGTGGACCCTGACTTACCCCGTGAATTGGGTTTGGACAGCACCAATATTGAGTTTCGGTGAGGTTGTGGCAAAGGCAGCATTCAAACAAATACCCCTTAGGTTTTTGTCACAATTGTGGGAAGGAGCCAAAGTACTATATAGCCCCTTAGAAAAGCAACTGTGTGCATCATATCACACCCTGTTGCAAGTGAAAGGCTTAACGAAATATTGGCCAGTTGCTCTGAAGACTGCCATCCCTATCCATGGGTGAATAGTAGATACTAAAAACAAGACAGGAACAATGGGTTGTCATGGGTTGTCCTCTGTGGGGGAGAAATCTATGGAAGGACATCTGGGTCACCTGCTAGTGATGACAGATAACTGCCTATGACATCCCTGCCTGCTCTTCTAATACTCCTCTTGGGACTGTTGATGCAGATGCCCTTGCTGACATCCAGTAACAGAGTGACTCCACAGGAAAAGAGGACATCATGGCTGCCAGACACTGTGGCAACAGTTCCAGTTGCTTATTACTGTCCAAAACCTTGTGGACATTGTAGATGCATGTTTATCATGCTCAGTCTGACAAATGGAACAATTACCTCACCAGATGAGTCATATTGGCTGAGCACAGACTCCAGTAGCATGATGGCAAGTGGATTACATCACTCCCCTCCCACTCTCAGAAGGGGCAAGGTATGCTTTCACTGCGACAGACACAGAATGGGACTCTTGTAACCAGTTAAGTACTTTTGCTGCCTAGAAAATTTAAGAGTTCTATATGAGGTCCCAGCCAAAACTGACAGTGATGAAGTTACTCCATTTACCAGTAACCTCATGCAGTCTTGGGCTATGGACCTGAATATTGTTTGTAGATTTTATGTATTTATGGAAAGGATGAATAGCCTTTTAAAGAACCCTATATTCATCTATGTGGACCCTTCTTATGCCTAAACTAGTTTTTAATATCACTAAACAAAACTCAGAGAATTTAGAATGGGAAAAACCATGGTATTAGAAACCTCCTCACAACCCCTCCCACCTGATAACTTGTTATCTACTAATGGAAATGATGCTTATTACCAAAGACTTTTCCTTTAATCCTACTGCCATCTTTCATCCTATATCATGTTGACCCTGTCTGTATGAAACACTTTAATATGAGATAGTTACACCCCAAATTATGTAATTTCACTGTCAAGCATTAATGATCAGTGCTGTGTATATGTTACCCCTATTACTCTGTTGTCTTTTATATTGTTATTGTAAAATCTGGATGCAATGTTACAATGCACCAACTGCTCAGATGTATCTTGGAAGATTTATACATAGAATAGAAGGTTGAAGGGGCATTGGGGTGGATCGTAGGGTATATAGAAGGAATGTCCTTCTATGTCACTTACACTTACAGCAATCAGTGACACAGCATTACTCCTAACCAGATGAAAACAAATCCTCATACTAAGGCTTATTTACTTCATTTCTTTATACAAATAAACATAGCTGCATTTTAGCAAAAAAAAAAAAAAGAAGGCATTCTGTGATGGTTTGAATCTGTACATACCCTAGAAATGTATGATCTTAAACTCAAATCATTTCTGTGGGTGTAGTCCCATTGTAAATAGTATCTTTTAGTGAATAGGTTCTTATGCTAAGATGATACCCACTTAATTCTGAGTGGGTCTTAATCCCCTTACTAGTGTTCTTTTTAAAAGAATAAAATTCAGACACAGAGAGAGAAAGCCATGAAAGCAAGAAGCTGAAAACAATGAAACCTGGAAGAGAAGGGAAAGACCATCGGACACCACCCTATGTTTTCCCATGTATGAGAGAAACACAAGATTACTGCCAACCCATCTTCAGAAAGAAAGTATTGCCTTGAGTAGGCCTTGATTTGTACATTTTCCCAGTTTCAAAATCCAAGCTTGTAAGCTAATAAATTCCCATTGTTAAAAGCCAACAGAGAAAACAGCACCTGAGAAAATTCTGGGCAGATTCCATTGGAGTAGAGCAGCAGAGCGAAAGTGTCTTACAAAATAAGTAGAGGAAGGGCAAAAACCTGTCTGAGGGAGCTGCGTTGGGGGTCTGCAGACCAGGAGAGTGCTGCATATTGTCGAGGAGAGAGAGTAACAGAAGATAAAGTAGCCAAAGCAAAAACCCATTACTAGCAACCAGATTTGAACTGCTTGAAGACAGAGTTAGTGATTTTGAAGACAGAACATCTAAACAGTAAAACACATGAGAAGAGAAAGAGAAAAGAATGGAAAAAAATGAAACAGGGTTTCAGGGAATTGAATGACAATGTGAAATGCAAATATATGCACATTATTGTAATTCCAGAGGGAAAAGTGAATGGAAAAGGGTCAGAAAGAATATTTGAGGAAATAAGGACTGAAAACTTTCCCACGCATGTGAAAGAAATAGCTATCAATATCCAAGTAGGACAATGTACCCCAAACAGAATAAAAATGAACAGAATTACCCCCTAAACACCTACTATTCACAATGAGAAGTAAAAGAGATAAAGAGAAGATTTTGAAAGCAATAAAAGAAAAGAAAAGCAACACATACAAGGGAAACTTGATAAGATTAAGTACCGACCTCTCATCAGAAACCATGGAGAAGTGATGAAAGTAGTACGATGTATTTAAAGTACTGAAAGAGAAAAACAGCCAACCAATAATTCTATATCTAGCAAAGCTGTCTTTCAAAAATGAAGGGGAGTTCATAGTCTTCACAGACAAACAAGCACTGATAGAATATGTTACCAAAACACCAGAATTAAAAGAGATGCTAAAGGGACTGCTGCAGCCTGAAAGGAAAAAACTGGGTCGAGGGACTTGGATAAGAGTGTAGAAATGAAGAATATTACAAAGGGTAAAAAGATAGACTAGTTTGATATGACAACAGAAAGGCAAAGATCAAATAGATGAAGTAATGTCTTTAAAGCTTTAACATTGTTAACAGTTTGAACTCCCCAATCAAAAGACACTGACTGATAGAATGGATAAAAAAATATAAACCATTATTATATTGTCTACAAGAGACTCACTTCAGATTTAAAGACACAAACTGTTAAAAATGAAAGGTTGGAAAAAGATAGTCCATGCAAATAGGAACCATAAAAGAGCTGGAGTAGTGATACTAATATCAGACAAACTAGATTGATGCCTTATTACTGGGCTATACTTTCGAATCTGTGCTCCTGAGAGTGAAAGAGTTGGACTCAAATAAGTCCTCCCTGCACATGGTCCATCAGTCCCTTCTATTCAAACCAATATATGATGCTAGAGTTTGTAGGTGTACTTCCAAAGACTGGAGCCTCTGGCCTACCTATGTGCCAGTTGTTCCTGGAATCTCGGTGGAGCTGCAACTCCTACTCTACAGCTCTGTGGACTCACCCAAATCACCTGGCAAGGAGACGATGATGGACAACGGCCATCCCAGGGAATGCAGAGAGCCTGCAGCTGCAGTCAGGATAATCCCATCCACCGTATCCATGGGATACAAGCCCACTCTCACTTGGAGGTGGAGTGGACATCACCATCCCAATCCCCTCAGGATTGGGGGAAGAGCTATGGACTAGAGTGGACTTAATGGTATTCTGTTGTAGACATATTGTGATTCAAGCAATGGAAGAAATTATAACAGTGAGGTGGAGCCAGTGGCCACTAGATGCTTTCGGAGCGTGGAGGGGAAGGGCAATTGTAATACAGGGGCTTTTTCAGGACTTGTGGGTTGTCTGGAGTGATGTTGTGGCGACGGATATA
>JAQZBX010023722.1:0-18244 GCA_029593785.1 Cabassous unicinctus
ATTCGCTGTGTGTCTTCTCCGTGTCTGCTTATCTTCCCCTCGCTGTGAGGTCCCGCTGCATCGCGCCGCGCGGGCCGGCCTGCCCTCACAAGGAGGCCCGGGGAAGCGAACCCGGGGCCTCACACATGGTAAACGGGGCCTCTATCAGTTGAGCCACACCCGCTTCCTGTTGTGAGGTCTTGCTGCATCAGCCCACTAGGCTGCGCGGGCCGGCCTGCCCTCACAAGGAGGCCCCGGGAAGCGAACCCGGGGCCTCCCATATGGTAAACAGGGGTTCTATCGACTGAGCCACTCCCGCTTCCCATCTCTGAGCTTCTTGGTTGTGAATATTTACATCTTTTGCTAAGATTGGGAAGTTCTCTATTATTATTACTTTGGCTGTTCTTTCGGTCCCTTTCTCCCTTTTTCTCCTTCTCTGATTCCCGTAATACATATATTGGTGTGCTATCTTAGGATAGTTTTGCTTTTAATATTTCTTTTTTCTTTCTATTCTTCAGCCTGACTCATTTCAAGCATCTTATCTTCAAGTTCACTGATTTTTTTTCTATCAAATCAATCTGTGCTTGAAACCCTCCTGGGCATTTTTCACTTCTGTTCTGTTCTTCAACTCCAGTAGTTTGGTTTGGTTCCTTTTCAAAATTTTTATCTCTTTGCTTTGACTCTCATGTTTTTCATTCATTGTTTTCCTTATGCCCTTTAGTTCTTTCTCTGGATTTCTTTCATCTCCTTGAGAATTTTTAAGATCATTGATTTAAAGGCTTTGTTTGGTATGTCCACATTCTCATCTTCGTCATTGGTGTTTTTATACTTTTATCCTATTCCTTTGGATAGACCATCATTTCCTGTTTGTTTGTCTTGTACCCTTTTGTTGCACACTGTACATTTTAATATTTTAAAATGTTAACTCTGGGATTTACTCCCAGAGATATCTATGTCTTGGTTTTGTAACCAACTTGTGATAAGACAGAGATTACCTTGAGCTTTAGCCCTTTTAACAGGAAGGTCTTCCCAAGGTGAATGCAGTATGCAGGGTCTTCCCTGTCTTTCTGAGTCTCTGTCTTTTCCTGTCTTTTTCCTTCTTAGTTGTTTTGGAGTTCCCCTCTTTATAGGGGTTTCATTGTGCCCTCCGTTTCCCAAGGGACAAACCTCCTTCTCCCAGGTATTTGAAGCCAGCAGGCCTTTGCCCCAGACTGTCTGCCTCTAGTTTTTTTTTTTTGTTTACAGTCCTTTCATTGTCTCATGCTGCTTTTCTGGAAGGCAAATTCTGGGAGAAGGGTCACCCCAGTGAGGACTTTCCCAAGTCATACTTTTCCAGCTAAAACAGGGCCAGGGACCCACGAAGAAGGCACTCCATCTATCTAGTGTCCATTTAAGATAGGTGGCTTCCAGAGAAATCATGCTTATCTGCATCAAACTGCAGAAGGGAAAAGAATATGGGTAAACACACATGGGCACTTTTTATGGAGCAGGAAAAGTTGAAAAATTATGTCTACTTATTTGTCTAAGAAGAATAAAGTGTAGGTTTCATGAAGAGCTAGTCAGTCTCCACCACAACAATGAAAATATGTCCTGTGTTGCTACAATATGTGCTTTTAAATACTAATTCATATGTTATTTTGACAGGTTCGAATAATGCCAATTTGCATTAGTTCATATGCGATTCTTTTTTCTAGACAAAGTGAGCTAGAAGGAGTGGAAGTAGAATTCTAATCTTTGTTAGGAAAGGATAGAGGCCTCAGTTCAGTTTCTGGACAGGCAATACCCTTTTAACTGTATTACAAGAAAATTTAAAATGAGTGTCTGTACCTAGGAAGGATGTACCAATCCTGCATTCTCCAAACTCACATACTTTCTTTCATGACCGTAGCTGCCTGCTTTGCTGGGCCATCAAGATTTTATGCCTATGATGTAAATTATCATTATTTTTAGTGCCCTGGTTACAAAGTGCATAGATTTTGAGTAGCCAGCCCTAAATCTATTTTCCCTGTAACACTTATTTTTAGTGTACTAACTTAGAGTCTGATAGAGATACATATATGTGAAATAGCTCATCTAATTGTGATGAAAGAAAATCACAATATCCAATAAAATTTCCAACTATAGAAGAAGTTGACTTTTATACTTTTAAAGTCAAAACACGGAATTGTTGAATAAGAGAACACATTAAAATTCTATATTTTATTACATATCTAGATTTGAAACTTAGCAACCTAGACTTTGATTTTCCAAATCATAAAGAGAAATAAGGAAATTAATTTATGAGCAATTGTCAGTGCTTCTCTTTTGTGATAGCCTGAGAAGGCTAGCTCATGAATCATAAGCTGACACAGCGGACTTCTTAATAATTAATTGCAAATTCACCATGTCATCCTTCTTAAGAGTTAAAGATTAGAAGACTGCTATGTTAATTAGATTATCATCAATTTTCAAGTGCATATAATCAGCACATGATACTCTACTATGTCATTTTTTTTTACTTCTTTAGGTTTCTCAGTGGCTCTGATGATTCCATGGACACCCACTGACAAGTCAGGAAAGTCATGGGAGTCAAAGTGTCATGAGCATCAAAGTCAATAAGTCAAACCTGGTGCCGTTTTCTAAACAGATTTGAAAGCAGATGATATTTCCTGTTGATTATTAATGAGTTTTCTCAGACAATCTGTTTGTGCCTGTGATCATGGCCTTTACCAAATGAACAATTTCCGTAGCAATTTGTCACTATTTCAGAACCACTATGTTCTCTTTGTGTTTAGGTCACTGGAAAGGGAATGTTTACTGTGTAGCTATTTGGTATGTCTAACAACACTTTTATCAATTGTTATGAATAGTTTTATGAAAACATAATTCTAATGAGTTGTGCTTTTGTCATATGCAAACAAAAAACAAACACAAAATTCACCGACACTGCTTCTCCCTTTTTCTCCCCTTTACGTAAACGTTTCTATATATGAAATATCTGGTATTAGAGAATCTCAGTCTTTTATATTCTTTAATTCTTGAGCTTCCAGGAGCATTTATGACTCTGTCATATAATAACCTCTTTGGTCTTGGACAAGTCACAGTCTCTCTCAGTTTAGTTTTCTTTACTTGCAAAACAGGAATGATCATACCTGCATATCAGGTGATTGTAAGAATAAAACTTCACAGAGTGTCAAGTACAATAGAAATGGAAATAAAATGATACCCTGCTGTACTTTCAAAGGAATTGGGCACCTTTTTGAAGAGAAAGTATATTCTCACTACATGATCTTCCCGGTTATGACTTGTGATGAACCATATTTTGTGCATGCAGGGTTATTTGCTCTTACCTGGAATCTGCATCATAAATTTATAAAGAAAAAACATCTTAACACTTATCTGGAAATCTGTATTTGTGGGCCTTACTTTAGAATTTTCACCAATTTAACGTTAATTTTCTGCCAGTAGTAAAATATTAATCTAATGGTAAGAGTTTGTATAATTCTATCACAGGTGTTTTGAGTGATGTTTTAGGATATAACATCTGGAAGGAAAGTGAATAGTTTCAACTCCAGGCCAGACAACTCAGTTTGCTAGTCAGTATATTGATAAGACAAGGGCCACAAATGCAAGAGTCCTCTCCATGATTTTGAACTGCCAAGAGAAAAATCTCTGTTCTAGTTTTCAGTCTTCATGCTTCACCATAGTTAAGCCTCTTAAAATTGTATATCATTGATTACGAGGAAAAGAGTTTAGCAATGAATTGGTGGAAATTGGTCATAAAACAATGGAAAGAATATATTTTATATCATTAGATCAGTAGATTAGCAGAGTCATCATGATATGTAATACCAATTTTATTAGGGTGTCCTCCAAGACTGGAATGTCTTTCTGCCAAACTTTTAACATGTCAAGTTTACTTAGCCTTATTCAACTTGATGAAGGACCTTAACACAATGATAAAATATCACTTTGGTGTAGATTTAAAGAAAAAAGAAAGGATGGATTGTTAGTAATTGTGTTGAGCAAAGCTACCTACCTACATATAATTCTATTATTAGTTTTATTACTATGTGATCTAGAATAAGACATCAGCTGTCGTTTCCCCAGTCTGTAAAATGGGCATAGAGAGAATTGCACATCAGACATAGAGATAACTGAATAATTTTATGACTTGTGTGATGTGTCATATGAAATCAAGTAGGATTTGTAGTGCTATATGATATTGGTTGTAATTAAGATCTAGTGACATTTCCCCATTGCTGTCCTTTCAGGTTGCTTTCAGCTATGTAATGTTTTTCGATCCCATGAAATGGAAATTGACCAGTGCTTGCTGGAGTCCCTTCCGCTCGGCCAACGCCAGCGCCTGGTGAAACGCATGCGCTGTGAACAAATCAAAGCCTACTATGAACGAGAGAAGGCTTTTCAGAAGCAGGAAGGATTCCTGAAAAAGCTGAAACATGGAAAGAATCAGAAAGTTCATTTTAACCTTGCTGACATGATACAAGATGCTATCATCCATCACAATGACAAAGAAGGTACTTAACAAAAAAGAAAAAGCATGGGTTTTCATGTTTTTTGTTTGTTGTTTTTTGGGGAGAGATAGGATAAGATTTCTTTTAAATACTGAAGGCTACTTTCTTTTAACTGTCTGAAAAATTCAAGAAAAATAACTCTTTCCAATTAACATTGTAAAAAGTCTCAGGTCTTTCAGTAATATGAAGAAAACCAAATTTTGTTGAAATTGTTGCACACGGTTTTTTAAGAATTACCTATCTGAACTGTAAGTGGTTTCCTTTCAAATTATTAATGAAACTGGTTTTTCTCAATGGAGTTATTTCCTTTGGTGATGAAATTGGATTGTAAAATTCATTAATTATTAACTTGTGTATGGATACATATAATAGTGAAGTCAGTTTACCCTAAAATTCTCAGGACAAAGATTCAATTTCTTTATACCTTAAAGTAGGCTGGCTTGGAGTATCAATTTTTTTTTTAATACCAAATCCAAATCTTAGTATACTTCATAAGACTATTAAACTTCTCACCTTTCATGTATTCCTATATATGAATTTTGTTTTTGTTTTAAAAAAACTGTTTTAGAATCTATATTCCAAAGCCCTGGAGTAAGAGAAATTGAAATTATCTAGCTATAGATATATATACATGTAGAAAGCTTCAAAATATATATATATACCTTGCTTGTTTCTAAACCAGGGAATGCATTAATCTAAAACAAGCATACAAAATAGTTCAGGGCCATAATTATTTAAGCACTAATGAAAATCCAAAAACTCTGAAAACCAAAGCTCACTTTGTGGCAAATCCTTCCCTGAACTATTTATATTTTTTAAGTTATTAAATCATAAAAATTCAAAATTCAGTAGCATACCTGGTCCCAAGGCTTTCAAATAGGAATTGTGGATCTGTATATAGGAAGACTGACAGCAAATTATATATAATAACAGTGATAATAAGAAGACTAAAGTAGTTCTTTTTTATGATTCCATGTAGGCTTGCTAGTTAAACTGGAATACTCTGAGAAGTTTACAGATATTTTTCTTAAAGTACAATGACAGTGGCAGAGAATTATCTGACCTGGAAAGTATCTAAGGTATCCTCTACTCCAACCTCCTTATTATGTGTGAAGAAACTGAGATTCAGCAAATGCATCATGTTCTCCAGAAGGCCAATCCATACCGCCCTTTACCCCCCATTTTATTATTGTCCTCTTGCTTGTAGCTATGTCTTTAATGCTGGTGCTCTGAGAATACATAGGGACCTTGATAGACAGGGTCAAAGTCTGTCATATTCACTGCTCCCTCTTGCCCATCTCAGTATGTTCCAGTGCTGTTGAGTGAGAGTGAATCAATTTGTCCTAATTCCCCAGGCAGTAGTTATCAGAGCAAACCTGAATGAGAATACAGACATTTCAACTTAATACTTATATTGATTTAAAAGTAATGAAAGAAAATGTATTTGCATATTAATAAAGTCTCTTGTTCCTCAAAAGATTTAAGGTAAGGTGCAAAATGTCCACAGTACAAATTAATGGCTATGTCAAAGTTAAAAAGAAATTGAGTAGTGAAATAATAAAATCAGAGACCAAGTAGCAATTATTGGTTTTAGAATTTTTTGTTGGAAACATTCAAGCCATCCAATCTGGATTAATCATTTTTGAGCACTTTCTATAGGCATGAAACTGTGCTGCCACTTTGGAAATTGAAGAGCAGGAAGAAATATGAATGCTGCTCTCAAAAAACTACTTACAATCAAAGTAGAGAGAAAAAGACTTATAATAGGAAACAATTAGTGATTAAAAGTGATATCTGATACAACTGGGGTAGATTGACAAAGTTTCTTGGAGGACATGATTTTTGAGATTTTTGAAGGATGCTTACACCTTACATAGTTGAAGGAAAGAAAGGAGAGCACTCTATACTTGGGCAGCAGCTTGGGTGAGCATTTACACAGAAATGAGAGTAGCCAAACATGGAAATGAAGAAGAGTGGCAGCTCAGTTAGTTTTAAGTAGAATAAGCTTTGTTAGTAAATGGAGCTGGGCTGGAGTAGTTACAGTGGGAATAAGAACAAAAGAACAAACTGGAGTCATATTCTATGGGAAACAGGCTTTCATTCTTCATATGTTTATTGAGTCTCTATTATGTCCTCCTGAGGAAGGTGGGGAATTAACCTTACAGATATCTGGGAACCTTACAGATGTCAGGCAGAAGAAATGATGGGCACAAAGGCCAGAGGGGAGAACATCCAAGCCAGTTGGAAAAACAGAGGGTGACCGGCATTGTAGGGTCAGAGTAGGTAAGTGAGAAAACAGAGATGATGAGGTCGGTGGATAAGAGGAGCCAGATCATATAGAGTCTGGTCAATGGAAAGGACTTTGGCTGTTGTGTTGAACGAACTGTGACACCATTAGAGGGTTTTGAGCAGATACCACTTATTAGTTAGCAGGATCAATCCTAGTGCTGTATTCCCAATTGACTGAAGGATTACAAGGATAGATCAGGAAAACTAGTGAGGAGACTCTAATAGTAAGCTGGGCAAGAGATGACGGTGCCTTGGACCAAAGTGGAATAAGGGTATGGTGAAAAATAATTAAATTTTATAATTATTTTTAGAATAGTGATGATAGGAAATGTTGATGAACTGGCTATAGGGAATATATTTATTGTCAGTTGCTGTTGTAACAAATTACTTATTCATTTAAAACAAAATAAATTTGTTATTTTATAGTACTGGCTGCCAGAACTATATGGCATGGGGCTCATTGCGCTAAAATCAAGGTAGTGGCAGGACTTTGTGCTTTTCTGAAGGCTCTAGGGAAGAATCTGTTCTAGGGTAGAATCAGCTTCTGCAGGCTGTCTGTTCATGCCCCTTCCACTATCTTCAAAGCCAGAAAAAGCAGGCTGAGTCCCCATCATGCTTCTTGTTTCTTCTGCTTCTTTTTTCCACCGTTGTAACTCTGTAATTAATAATTCTACCTTCGTCTTCCATTTTTAAGGGCCCATGTGATTACCTCTGGCCCTGTTAGATAATCCAGGATTGTCACCCTATTTTAAGGTTAGCTCACCAGTAACTCTAATTCCATTTGCAATCTTAGTTGCCTTTGCCAGGTAACATAATGATCACAGGCATAACGCCAGAGGATGACAATCTCAGGGGCCAAAATCCTGCCTTCAACAGGGAGTGAGAGAGTCAAGCACAACATCAAGTTTTTTGGCCTGAGCAACTGAAGAATGAAATGCCATTAGTGAGTTAGGCATGCTTCTAGGGGGTCAGAATCAAAGAGGGAGTGTCATGCTGGCTGGAGATATAAACTTGAAACTCAGAAGCATATCGATGGTATCAAAAACCAAAGGATTGCATGAGCTTACTTAGGGAATAACTTTAAATAAAAATAAAAGTGTTTTGAAGACTGAGCTCCAAGGAATTCCAATATTAAAAATTCCATGAAATGAAGTGGAAGAACCAGGAGCAATCCAGAAGGCATGAAGAAAATGAGGCAAGTGTGTTGTTTGGAAGCCAAATGATGAGGGAATTCCAAGAAGAGAATGATCAGCTCTGGCGGATGCTGCTTCTCAATCACACAGATGAAGGCTGAGAATTGGCCCTTGCCTTTAGCACTATGTAGGCTCTTAGTTTGGGTGAGTTGTTGAGAGCAAAAATCTTAATGGATTGGGTTCCAAACAGAATGGGAAAAGGGAAAATGTACACAAAGAGAATAGAGAGAGAGCTGGTCAGGTTACTGCAGAGAGAAGAGAAATTAAGAGAAATTTTATCTTTCATGATGGGAAGAGTAACTTGTGTCTGTTGACAAAAAGTATCCACGTGAGAGGGGAAAGCTAGTAACAATGGAGTAAGAGAGGAAAATTGCTGGAGCAAGGTCCTGCAGTACACAGAAGCTGATGAGATCTGGAGCCCAAGGGGAGGGTTGGAGTTAATTAGGACCATCCACAGCCCTAGTTCTCAGCCCTGATTGCACATTAGGACC
This sequence comes from Cabassous unicinctus, assembly GCA_029593785.1. Classification (NCBI taxonomy): domain Eukaryota; kingdom Metazoa; phylum Chordata; class Mammalia; order Cingulata; family Chlamyphoridae; genus Cabassous; species Cabassous unicinctus. Next base: position 8,467 of record JAQZBX010023722.1, read on the forward strand.
ACCTGGGGAGAATTTTTTTTTAACTTCCATTATCTGGGCCCAACAAATATTCTGCTTTAATCAATTTGAAGTGGAGCTAGAGTATTTTTCAAAATCCCTAGGAGTTTTTGATGCACAGAATGGGTAGAGAACCTTCAGTCTAGAGTAACTGGAGAGATGGTGCAGCTGAATGGGAGAAAGTGGTGATGGGAACTTAGGGTAGTTCTCTTTTTGGGTCATACACTTAGTAATAAGAACTGTGGCTATCCGCTACAAGTGAGGATGGAGAGGCGGATTTACACATTAATGAAGGAATACCATGGGAGAGTGAGAGAATGAATGACACAGAAAAATAAATACAATATGAAGAAAGTAATAGGACTTATAAGTAAAATTAGATATAAAAAATAAGAAATGAAAGATCAAATATGACTCAAAGTTTTCAGAAACGATTTGGCATGTTCTTTCCACGAATTTATTCTTATTCTTAGCTATTTGATTTTCTATCCTAAAATTTCCCCTATAGTTTTTATAATAAAGTTTTTTTGTCCTCAATTTGCCTTCACAGAACTTATTCCACATGTATACACAGATCTATATTTTGGTGGAATATATTACGATCTCATAAATAGGAGCTTAATATTTCTTGCCTTATTAAATATTTTTCTAACCCCAAATGCCTGGCAGGTACTAGTTCTTGAATACATCCTACTTTAATAGTGATCAATGAATGACATGATGTCTAGCATGTTGTTTATATATGAATGTACTTTAATTGTGTTAAATGAATGAGCATGATATATGGCATGTTGTTTATGTATGAATTTTTGTATAAAGAGACCAAATCGAAGCAAGTAGTTATATTTGATTTTTCAACTCAAAATAATCAAAGAGAAATTTTTTGTGTGAATAGTCCATGTATAACTTTGAGTCAAATTTTATTGAAGAAATTGCTTTTTGTTTGTTTGTATTTTGAATGGGAATAAAGAGACAAGATTGGATACTAAATCTCCACATTTTGTGTGGTGCAATGGCTAAGCTGAGGCATTCAAAGTGATAGGGACAACAAGGGTGGGGAAAAAATCACAGGCACAACTTACATGCACAGAAACACACACAATATGTATTGCATGCTTGATATGTGCAACAAACTATAATAAACCCTTTCTGTGAACTATCTTGTTTATAATGTCAGAAATGAAAGAAATATCTGAAGTAACTTGGAGGAGAGTCTCCTCTGAAAGTAAACCTGGATACATTTTTTTACTCCCTGAAAATGGTACCTGTTACTAATGGAAGCCAGGTGATAGACAATAAATAAGATCAGCAATAGTGTCAGATGATGAAGAAATAGTTGGGTGGCTCTTAGAATTCAACAAAAGTTTGAATTTCTGATCAATTATTGAAATTTTAAACAGATTATTTTAATGTGAAGTTAGACTATTTAGCTGCATTTGGTATATTTACTCTATATTTGGAGCTGACCCAAGTATGAAACAATTGTTATATGTATTATGTTTTTATATATCTTATCATATCAGAGGCAAGATATGAATTTCTTGCTAATTCAAAAAATTTCATTGTGTTGCAAAGGGAAATAACTGATAATTTAGAGACACGTTAACCTCTGTAGCATGTATTTTACTTCTCCCAGAAAAGTACCCAGAAAATTGTTTAGTCATGGAAGTGATATTTTCACTTATTTTTAAGCTACTAAAATAAGACAAAATGTATACATTTGTACAACAGAGAAAGTTATATATATATATATATATATATATTTGCTTGAAGAACAAATGTTTCACATTTGATTTATTGTTCAAAACTTTGCAGGTTGTGTGCATGTTTGTATAAATGATTTTAGCACTTATATCCAAGTATTTTTATTGGCTCATTGAGTGTAAAAACTCAAATATGCTTCTTCAAAGGAGATCATGTCTATGGTGTTATTTATGCTAAGACCTGTAACATGTCGTTAAATGGCATTCAGGACTTTTGTTTGACTTTTTAAATGTTTTTTCCTAATCAGAAATTTAGTTATCTTTGATGCTTTATCATTCTCTTCTGGTAGCTGGCTATACTTTAGTTTGTAATTTGTCATTTTAATACACTGAGTCATTCTAAATGTTATTCAATAACTCTTTTCCTTCAAAAAGGAAAATTTGTTCTAAATTATTTTTTAAGTCTTTTAATTAAATTCTATTTGTTACAACACAACAAAGAAAAAGAGAGAGAGAAAGACAGAAAGAAAACTTCTCTATGTAGGGAAAACTTAAGGGGAAATGTAATTTATGTTGGAATTCCTACTCCCAGCTCTCAGTCTTTACTAATTAGTGCACAATATGTATTTTTCTAAAAGTCATGGCTAATGTTGTCTTTGCTTGGCGTGTAATAGACAAACTCAGCACTGTCAAAGCTTTACATGAGTTTACTCACTTAATTCTCTCAGCAAACATTCAAAGTAGGTATGATATTCTCCCATTTTATGGGGAGGATACTGAGCCTTAGAAAGAAAAAAAAAAGCTATTTCACTTCTATCCAAATTTAGAGACCATGCTTTTGTCCATAACACCATGCTTCCTGTGGTGGTTTGAAGCTGTATGTCCCCTCAAAAAACATGTTCTGAAATCTAATCCATTCCTGTGAGCTTGAACCCATTGTAAGTAGGACTTTTTGATGAGGCTACTTCAGTGAAGGTGTGACACACCTCAAACAGGATGAGTCAGTCTTCTTACTGGAGTCCTTAGAGACTGAAATTCAGACTGTGCATGAGAGGAAGCCACAGAAGCAAAAAGCTGAAATCAGTGAAACCCAAAAGAGAAGGGAGAGACCAGCAGACGCTGCCATGTGCCTTACCATGTAACAGGAGCCAAGGATCATCTGCAGCTGGTTTTCAGGAAGAAAGCATCACCGTGATGACACCTTGATTTGGACATTTTCCTGGCCGGAAAACCATGAGTGAATAAATTCCTGTAATCTGACCTGTATTTGCTTTGTTTAGGGAACTAAAACACTGTTTTCCAAGCTGATTTTTTAATGTTTAGCTCCCATTAACTCCACAAGTTGATTTGCTTCCATTGCCATTTTTGGACCACTTTTTTTCTGTTGTCTAGTTGAGCTCTCTGCCCAGTGTCAAGGGAATGGGCAAAGGCTGGGGCAAGTACTCTTTATGCTCTGGGTTTTTCTCTCTTCTTTCTCTGATCAGCCTCCTGGATAGTTTTCTATGTTTACTCCTTCTTCTCCTCCTCCTCATCCTTCTTCTTCCATCTTCCTCCACTTCCTCCTCCTTTTCTTTCAACAAAATAAGAGAATTTATTTATTAATTTATATGTCAAATATTTACTGGGGGGCTGTTTTATTCCATCCACACAAAGAACCTGCAGGCATAGTTACAGACCTGCAATGTCACACTTCATTTATTTATAACTCTGTTTTAACACAAAATTCTAAGTAATCTCTTAGAAAAAAGGAAAATAAAAAAGTATAAAAATGTGATACTACATTTCCTGGCCTCCCTCCTACATATCAGACTCCTTGTCTCCAATTTTCTTTGTAGATTCCTCTTCCTCTTGTCCATGTCTAAGGCTCTGACCTTGATTCTCTTTTCTTTCTACCCATCACCCCTGGATGACCCCATTTATTTTCATTGTATTAGTGATCAGCCACTTTAATGATTCCCAGATATGTGTCTAGACATGTTGCCTGAGTTCCAGACCTCAGGTTATGACGGCCTTTGATTTCTAACTCAGCATATCCAAAATTCAGCTATCTAGCCAGTCTCTTCTCCCCAAACCAAATTTCCTTCTATTCTCAATTTTACCTGATGTCTCCATCATCCCCCTAGTCTTCTCAGTCAGAATCTTGAAGTTATTTTAGACTTATTTAGGCATAAATTTGTAAGTTGCTGACAGTTTTATGTCCTATGAATATTTTGCAGGAAATATCCACTCCTTGTATGTTATTAGAGTCCTTTAAGAATATGCCCAGAATATAGTAGATGTACAGTTTACATTGGCTGATCTAATTATTGATAGTTTGAGTATCCCCTTGTCTAGAATTTCGTAAGTAAATCATTTGAACCAAGTTTTCTTTCCTTTATTCCCAGCCCCCAAGATGTAGCTTTAGGTCAAAGAATTAACCTCATATACTACTTAAGATAAAAAAAAATAAAATGAAACTTCCCATTAAATTGCTGGTTGTGATTGCTAGCTCAGCCCTTTCCCTGTATTTACTAGATTGGCAGAAAATTTAAAAATTCTTTAATATTGTTTATGTCTATTGTGGAAGTAGTTGGTTGGAAAATAAATTTATCTTTTTTAGCATTTAGGGTATAAATGTAGAAGGTGACAGTTATAATTTTTCACCTCTACCATTTAATGAATGCTCTCTTTGTTTATGAAGATGACCCATCTGCACTGACACTGTTTCTATAGCGGTGACATTGATCTGTTCTGAATGCAGCCTCGTTCGCTCTCCCTAACCTCCCCATAACCAGCAGTACAAATTGGAAGTTAGTGACTATAACAGTCAATAAGTACACTAAAGCTTACCCACACAGGAATGGAAACCCTGGTGCTGCCACCTTTAGAATGGTGGTCAAATGGACTGAGTAAATAACTAACCCTAGCTCCATAAACGCATTTATTACGAAGATACTTGAATACGATTAATGTTAGGTATTCTACAAAGGCAAATATTTCTAGAATTCAAAAATGAGGAATATGCATGTGATATATTGTCTGTATTTTCCATGTTCAAGAATGAGTACCACGTCTGGGCAGAATGAGGGGAATGACTGCTTTCATCAGCTTCACCTTTATTTTGTTAGGCCCTTAAACAATTACAGCTTTCCAGTAAATTGGGAACAGACCATCCTCCGGAAGCTAAACTGTGAACCAATCAGTTCCACCAACCCGGCAGAGGAGGGACAGGATGCAGGAAGATGTAGTTCGGCTAAGATATATGCTGGTGCAGCCACAAGGAACAAAAGGACCACTGCTAGATTTTAGAGTAAAAGATAAGGTTTTGCACTCCAGGTACAGGTCCACATCATAGGTTTGTAAAGTTAAAATTTGTAGAGCATGAATTTGCTGAATCTAAGCAATACTGGGAAGTTTAGAATTTCACATAGCTATGCTTTTTGGATGATGGTGTTTTCAGTTATTAGGCAATAGCTGTTAAGGAATTAAAACTGCATATTTCAAAAGCAGTTGTTATAGAGTTGGAAACTAGTGTGTTTTAATTCTTAAAGATTCTGAATAAATTTAATGAGTAGTTTAATATTTCACCAATTCCAAATTCATATTCCTGTAATGTATTAATTATTTTAAGTGTCTGCTATGTAGTCACAAAATTTCTAGATACTGTGAGTGATTGGAAGAATAACACAGAAAAATATTGGCTTTATAAGTGTTTTTTAACCTAAATAGAAAAATTCACTATTTATTAAAAAAAAACAAAACACTACTAGAAATCTATCTATTTGAAAGGAATTACAGTGGGCATTATTTGGGGCAAGAGAGAATGCAGGATGAGATATATCTGAAAATCTGCACTGTGAGAAACTTCTAGTTTGTTTTGGTAGGAATAGGGAAAGGACTTTTCTTCTCTGAAGAACAGCTTGAGTGCAGCAACAGAGGCAGAGGAAAGCAGGTTTCTGAGAGGAGAATATCACAACAGAAGCATCACTGGGCTCAGGGTTCTAAAAGTATTAGGCTGGGAGGCGGGTGTGGCTCAATGGATAGAGCACCCGTTTACCATATGGGAGGCCCCGGGTTCGCTTCTCGGGGCCTCCTTGTGAGGGCAGGCCGGCCCCTGCAGTGCGGTGGGCTGATGCAGCAAGACATCACAGCAAGGGGGAGATAAGCAGACAAGGAGGAAACGCACAGTGAATGGAAACAGTAAAACACAAGCAGCAAGGGGGGGATAAATAAATAAATAAATCTTTAAAAAATAAAAATAAAAAAAAAAGCATTTCCCCTCCATCAAAATAAAGTCATTTTTCAAAAAGTAAATAAATAAATAAAAGTATTAGGCTGACTGGGCATCATCGCAGCTCTAATAATTACGAGCTGTTATGTCCCTGGCCAGGGCACTTTTTGTGCCTCACCCCGCTAACCTGCAATTGAGGTTATTAGTCATCTCTCTCTCATACACGAGCTATGAGAATTAGTTAGATAATATATGCAAAGAACTTCAAACAGCATCTTTCATAAATATTAGCTATTGTTATTTGACAAAGATTAAGAGCTGCCATTTGAGCAATAAAGAATGGTAACTAATAACTTTGACTGGAATGTGATTCAAAGATAGTCACTCTGACTTAAATAGGAATAATAGCACAGATTTAGGAATGTTCTTGGCGACCCTTTTATACATTCTAATGAGCTGAGGGAAAAGGCTGAAGATAGACACATAAGCTAGGGGATTATTATAAATGAGATAATGAGAAATGGGAATTTGGTAGTACCTTTGGAAATTTATTGATAGAGGAAAATTCATATTATTAAGAAGCACTGAGGAATTGGTTCTCTCATTCTGCTTGGACAGTGTGTCCCTATATTGGATACATGTGCCTCATGATGTTCCATCCAGGTCCTTAAGCACGTTACCTGCAACCTTTAAGTTAATCCCCCAAAGAGTTCCATGAGGTACATACAAGCACTATCCCAGGATAGGGAATTTTCCAAGCTAGGAAGTTAAACAAATTGCTCAAGATCAGAGTGCTAATAAGGGACACAGCTGGGATTCAATCCCATGTCTGTCTGAGTCCAAGATGTTTCCTTCTCCGTTACATCGTCTCAGTTTTTGTGCTTTGCTAATTCTCAGGGTGACTCTGAGTTAGTTACATGTTTATTGTCCATGGAAGGAAGAGGAACTTTCACTCCTTTTCCAGCTCTAATGTTCTGTGAATCTGAAAAAGTTAGGTCCAGTTGCTGTGACCTTCCTGTGACTGTCATAGCTATGAGGCCAGTCAGAGAGCAAGGATCAAGAAATTGTGTTGAAACTAGTAGAAGGGCTGGACCGAGCCATGGAAAGCAGGCTCTGAGCAGTGGAAAAGCTTTTAAGTATAAAAAATCCTTTCCCGCTGTCTGACATCTTCATTCCTGTTGGCAGGACTTCTTACACCCTGTTTCCCTCTGGTGAATATGTTGTCGTTAAGCACATATTTCTGAAGCCATCTGTACACCTGACCTCTCCATCCCCACTTTCCAGGATACAGATGTGGTTGTGGTATTGTAGGAGGCCCAAAGAGGCCGTGTCTTGTGGAAGTTACATACAGGCCTCCTTGAGAAAATGCATATTTTCTTTAAAGAGTAGTTTTAATAAATCCAGAGGATTGAATCATAGAGTTAGAAGATACTGTAAAATCATCTTGTCCAAAACTGTGGGTTTGGAAGCAATCTTCCTCAACTTTTATTTAAAAGTTTTTTTTCGGGGGGATGGATGTGGCTCAAACGGTTGGGCATCCGTCTCCCATACGGAGGGACCTGGGTTCAATTTCCAGGACCTCCCGGTAAAAAAATAAATAAATAAATGTTTTTTTTTAAAGGAGAAATAATTTCTCCTTTACTTTGACTTAGGTCAAAGCCTCTGTCCCTCTCCAGTAACTGGGGGTGGAGGGTGATGATTTTCCTCATTTATCCTGTAGTTGCACTGTACACCTTGACTCTAGTCAACTACTTTCCATGGATTACAGGAAATACCTGAGAGAGAGAGAGTGGGTGGCTGATGGAAAAGCATCTCCTCTCTGGCCAGTTCTGTGGTCTGCAATTCCAGGGGTGAGAAATGCACTTTCTTACTTCTGTGACTTGCCTTATCTGCTCAAGCTTCACACCTTTCTTCCTTTCTTTTCCAGACGAACCTCACATTGCCCCCAGTGGACTCTGCCCTGATATGCTCAGGCAAAATTAATCCCTTTTGCTACTGTGTTGCCAGTGCTAATTCCTTGCAGCTACAATCATTTGTTTACAGGTCCCTCTCTTTAACTAGCTGTGTGCTACACAAAGAAAAGGACCATTACTTGTCATCATTCATTTATTTATTTAGCAAACATTTCTTGAACTCCTGCCATGCTCCCGGTACAACGCTAGGTGCTCGGGATATAGAGAAAGGTGAAGTAGTATTCTGGGCAGAAAGAAAAGCTGAACAAAGACACAACCTATGTTTGCATCTCTATTTCTAGCAGAGGCTCGCACATAGTACACGAGAATTAGAGTTATGGAGTGTTTACTGAGGGCCAGGCACTGTTCTAGGTGCCTTAAGTACACTGACTGCTTTAATCCGATTTATAACCCTATGATCTAACAAGCCTAGACATGGTAAGCAATTTGCCAACAGTTTACACAGCTAGTTGGGGTAGAACTGGGATTCAAATCCAGGCGATTCCAGGACCTGTGTTTTTTAAACCTAAACTGGAGGTCACTAATTGTGTTTTGAATAAATAAATAGCTGAAGAGCAAAAGATTTGTCTTGATGATATTGTTTAATATTGTACAGAAAAAGTCAGAATGTTTTTTCTTATTGCTGAAACCAGTTTTTATTTACTTTGGCCTCCTCATCTCCAGTATGTCATTCCACTTCTGTCAGTGTTCTCCAATAGGTGTTAACAGTACCTAATGTGGAGGGATATGAGTATACCAGCATTCAACACATTTCATTCATCCCTTCATTCAAAACTTAAGAGCCCACTCTTCTAAGTGTACCAGATATTGTGATAGGTGTTGGAAATTCCCAGAGGAAGAGGACCCAGTCTCTGCAACCTGGCAGAAGGAGACAGAGCTAAAGCAAATAAAGCAGTGTTTTTGGCTAGGAGGTGAAGGGGACAAGGAAATGGCATCTCTTGGTTCAAATGGGTCAGAAAACAATAAGCTACAAAAAAACAACTAAGGCTAGCCAAAGGCCTGGAGTCCTGAAAGAGACCATCATATTCCATGAACTGTGGGTACTTGGGTGAAATTGGGTTGGGGGATGTTGACTTCAGTCTTTGGGGGCCTTGAATGTTTTGCTGAGGAGCTTGATATTTGGTGTGTGAGAGAGAGGGGATAGCGGTCTAACCCAAAGTTGTTCAATTACAGGGAGATGTGCAGCACTCTTGACATTTATAAATCTCTACAATAACAGTGTAAGCATTTCCCCCTCCTCCCTCAGTCAGTTATTTAGGCTCCTTCGAGGTAAAAAAGAAACTATCAAAGGAACTTGGCAGCAAGATCACAAAGGTAGAAACATATCTTTTAAGTGTTATTCCTTATTCTTTCCTCAGTTTTTTACATGGTTATGAAAAAAAAAGTATGGAAAGAAAACATTGGTTTGGAAAGTAGATTTTCCTTTTAAATTTAACCCTGTAGTTTTTATATTCTGGGGAAGTGGAAGGAATATATTGGGTTCTGGTATGTTCAGGGTTGTCTCATTATTTTATTGCCGTGCTATATCTGTGTCACTGCCTTGCTCAATATGACATTGCTTCTTAGAGCCATCCCTTTTGACTAAACTAAATGTCTTATATGAATTAATGGCAGGAAATGAACTCTATAATTTCCAAGTCTGCTCACTCTTGAGTTTTGATTGAATTGCAACTCAAAAACAAACAATCAAACATTTTAGTTCACTGAATTAATGCTGCAGCTAAAGTCTCAGATCCATCAAATTCTAGACAATATTGCTGTTGCTGGTAAAACCCACAGGTTTCTGATGCATTTCCTCACAGCAGTCTAGGAAAAGAGAAAAAAATATGGCTCATAATTTTCACAGGGAAACAGAACAATTTGTTAAACGCCTAGACTGCTGTGGAGTACATAGT
>JAQZBX010023722.1:18344-30737 GCA_029593785.1 Cabassous unicinctus
TTTTTTTTTTTTTTTTTTTTAACACCCAGGGGATTTCTAGGAAAGAGAAATGTATAAATGCATCTTTATAAAGCCACTTATTGGCAGCAATATTGAAGCATGCCCACTGGATCCCACCCCTTCTGGCCTTCTCAAGATCCAGAGTGCAGCATCATTTACACAGCATAAATATATGCTGTCATATTTTCCAAAGGAAAAGTAAAACACCACAAAAGAACCTCCCTTTCATTTCAGTGTTCCCCTGTATGGCCCACACCCCTCAAATGAAGTTGTCTATGCTTTGCATCTCTGTTACTCTCTTTCATTGTCTCTTGAACTTACTCCAAACAGGCTTTCTCTTAACTCTTCCCCCAAACTTGCTCTTAACAGTGATCTCCATGTTGCCAAGGTCAGGGGTACCTTTTAGTCTTCATCCGTCTTCAAACAGCATTTGCAGCATTGTAGTATTCCATCTACAGGCAGCATTTGGCATCATCAGTTATTTCTTCCTTCTTGACTGATTTTCTTCACTTGGCTTCTAGATCTCTACTCTCTCCTATGGTTGCCATCAACACTGGCTCATTCCTTTCAGTCTTATTTGCAGGTTTCTCCTCCTCTTTTCAAACTTTAATACTATAGCATCCCAGGCCTTGAGAGCTTCTCTCTATCTACTCTCATCTCTTAGGGAAGTACACCTCATGCCAGGGCTTTAAAGAGCATCTATGCGGTGAACCTAATTTTTATTCTCAGCCATGACCTCTGCTGTGAACTCCAGACTGCCCCCATAGCGTTTCCTCTTGGCCACATGGACATAACCAGTCTCCTCTCCTACTCTTGGTTTTCCCTGACGAGGCAGGCTCCTTGTTGGTCTTCCCCACCTCGGTGAATGGTAATGTCGTTCTACTAGTTGTTCAGACCAAAAATCTTGAGGACTCTTGAGTCCTCCCTGTCTCTCCCACCATATGTCTGATCCATGAGCACATTCTTTGGACTCTACTATTAAAAGACATTCGTAATCTTACCACTTCTCATTACTTTTACTGCTGCCTCTCTACTCTAAGCCACCACCGTCTCTTACTTGGATTATTGCAATTGTCTTCCATTTATTAATTTTCTTCTGACCTTACCCACATACTATCTACTTTCTAGCATCCAGAAGAATCCTTCTGACACAAATAACTTTTAATGCCCCTACCTTGCTCAAGAATTTTCATTGGCTTCTGGGATCACTAAAAATGACATCCAGTTTTCTTACCGTGTGCTACAAGACTACATCTTCCGCCTCCTGCCCTGCTTCCACTCCAGCCACTTTTCCCAATCTCATCTTTTCCTATCTTCCCTCTCATAAATTCTTCTTGAGCCATGCTGGCCTTCTTACCTTTCCTCAAAAATGCCAAGCCCATTCCTGCCTCAGTACCTTTGCACTCCCCCCCCCCCAATGTTTTAATATTTATTAAAATTTAAAGACCTGACTGACCTATGGTCCAGCAATTCCTTTATTTTCTAATTTGCCCATGTGAAAATCCATCACAGGATTTTCCTGGCAGTATTATATAAAATTACAAAATATTAGAAATAGCATTAATGGATGATACTAGACAAACATAATGCTGGCATTTCAATATGAAGCGCTAAAAATATGATATCTCTAAAACCATTTGAACTCCAGCCTCTCTATTACATCATCTTTTTTTTTATGGTTTTTTTTTTTTTTGGTTTTTATTTGAGACTTTGTGAATTAACAAAACATTCATACATACCATGCAGGATTCCCATACATCGCCCCACCACCAACACCATACGTTGTTGTGACAAATTTGTTACAAATGATGAAAGAATATCCTCATAATATTACTGCTATCTATAGTCTGTAGCTTATATTTGGTATATTTTTCTGACAAACCATCTTATTACTAACTCCACGTATTGGTATTGTATAGTTCATGAGAGAACATTCTCATACTTGTACTGTTAATTACAGTCTACCCTTCACCTCGGGGTTCACTGTGTTATATGGTTCCCTGTCTTGTACAATCACCTTTGCACTTTTTAATACAGATTCTGTACAGATCATTCTTTTACCTCCTTCAATAATCTATACAAATGTGTCCTATCAGAGAGGCTTACTCTAACTGTCCTACATAAACCAGCCTTTCCCCAACTTTCTTGCTTTCTCCATTCACCCTGATTTCTTCTTTTTCTTTTCACTTATCACTATGCAACATGTTTGTTATTTGTTTGTTTATTGTCCATCTTCTTCTAGAATGCAGGTCCACATGAGCAAAAGATTTCTCTAAATTTTATCTACTACAAAGTAGGTGGTCAATAGATATTTTTCACTGAAAAAATAAATGAATAGAATCACCTCTTAAATATCTCTTAAACATACCAATGACTCTTCAGCCCCCACTATCATTGCCTAGTTGTGGCTACCATCATCTCTAGTCTGGATTTGTCCCTGAACTGATCATCTTATTTCATTTTTGTCCTCCCTCTGAACCACTCTTTTTCCCCTAACCAAGATAATCCTCCTAAAAAAGAAAATGTATTTTTCTCTTCTCTGCTCAAAAATATCTTATAATAATGCTATAAGTTGCCAGACTCCTTTTCAAGTGACTCTCGTTTGTTGATCTTTCCAGCATGATTCCTTAACACAACCAGCTGTCCTTGCCCACCTCATCCCACACCCAGTTCATTCCTGAAGCAGTACGTCCCATTCTTTATAGACTCATTCAGTTCTTCTGATGTCCCGTATTGTTTCATATCTAGAACTTTATATGTTGTGGTTCCAACACTCTCCCTAACCCATGCTGTCTGGATAATTCCTGTTCATCCTTTAGGTCGCAGTTAACTCTAAGCTTTAAGTCTCGGGTGCTGCCATCCCAGGTCTGCTCCTATAGAACCCTGAGCTGCTCCTATCACAGCATGTGTCACATATAATGTCATCACTAAATTACTTCCCCATATCGAGAACTCACAGGAAGTTCTATGAGAGAATTTCTCATTACTGGGCGCCCAGTGCTCAGAAATTATAGACAATTGAATTGCATGCCCATGTTATTGCACGTATTTAAAAAGTAACATAAAATGTCAGCTCCAAATAATTATAAATTGCTTCTACAATGCAAAGAAGACAATGGATCTTTTCCACTCCAATTATTGAGTATTAAGTTGTCATCGTTCTCATCTATTATTTGTTCATATATCAAGATCAGTAATCCAAATTTCTGAACTGCAGTCTTTTTATAGAGTTTGGCACTTTTTTTTGTTTTATCAACCAGGTAGAAGGAAAGCAAAAATAGCTGCTATAAGCACAGTAAAAATACCTTTTTAAAAAACACTTTGAAGCACTTATTAATCCAATGTTTATATTTCTAATTATTATACACATATAAGGCAATTGGTCTTACTGTGATATAACATATGAGGACAAGGTGTAATGCTGGAGAAAAAAGTCACCCCTCCATTATGCATCCCCTTCCCACCATTGTGGATCTCCAATAGATTCACCCTACAAATGATGACTTAAACAATTGCATGGGGAAGTTCACAGCTATATTAGGGCCCTTGGTTTTATGTATGAACAAATGATGTTATAGCTTATATTTTGTAATTGTCTGGTGGTTTGCTCATAACATGATTTAATAGCAGGGGTTCTATTAAAATCTCACTGGCTGTCATCAGATTTTCATGTGAAAAGTATTTGTCAATGAGATTTTTTAGTCGACTCTGTCAAATGTCTGTCTCGTGGCTTTTGGTCTTTTTCATGGAGGTAATTTCCAAATTTGATTTTCAAAAGTCTGGCCATCACTCTGACTTTGCCTCTTGAATTTTAAATTTAAAAAATCCCACAGGCACCTAAAACTACTTATGCCTAAAGCTAAACTGATTTTCTACACTCTCACCCTCTTTTGCTCACAAAAATTCACTTCTCCCTACATGCGCATTTTGTCAATGCACTAAGCATTTTTTTTCCAGGCACTCCAGCTTGGCACCTTACAATTATCTTTGATATTTTCTGTCGAAATTGGCCATATACTTAACATTTCCCTTCAAGACTCCTCTACTGAGTTTCAGTAAGGGCTGTGCCCCTCACCTTGCATATCGTTCAGTTACCTGAAAGGATTTTTCAAACTTCTACTTCCCTTGCCCCTTCTCTGTTACTGACTCTTCACTTCTGGTATTGTATTAGTGCTCACTTGTCCTTTAATTCAGTCATTTATTAAATATGTGTTTTCAGTGCATATATGTGCCCAGGATTGTGTTATATGCTAGGGATGTAATAGTGAGTAGAGTCAGATGAAGCCCTACTGGAGCTTACATAGTCTAGAGTAAGGACCCACTCCCTTAGTCTTGGTTTTCTAATCTTCTTCAGCTTTCTCATTTTATTTCATGAAGAATGTGATTATGAGCTCCCGGTAAAAGTAATGCTGTTTCATAGTGACAGGGCACATATTATTTTTCTTATAAAGAGATTCCTAAAGTCATCCAACGTTTTATGTCTCTTGCTCCTAGAGGCTGTAATGGATTGGTAGAAATGCAGTTAGGCACTTGACTTCAGAGATACTTTATACTTATAATTAAGCTGCCATTCATGGACTTCCATAATTTTATTATTCCGATATTATTTTCCATATCTTTATTCTGTATACCATTTGATGCTAGTGGTTCTCAACTGGGCATGTTTGCCACAATGACTCTTGGATCCACTGGAATTCTCAGGACAGGGAATGCGTATGCTGTCTATGAGAAAGTAACATGCACAAATAATTGTTTTGCCCAAAGGCCCAAATCACCTCTTTTGAGACACAAGATGAATCTTGTCTAACAGAAACCTTGCCATTCACTGACTATAATGGTTGGTTTCCTGTCTTTGTGTGCTTCCTCGCTGTTTCTTACCTCTACCACCATCCAAAAATATGTGAATTCTATTCATCTTTTAAGGCCTGAATTAAATATTACCTCTTCAGGAATCTTCTGTGGTTTCCTCAGCTAAAAGAGTAATATTTCTCCTTCCTACTCCCATAGGTATTTGTCTATGGACGTAGACTCACTTATTTATATCTATCTTATAATACACTTCTTGATGCTTGTGCCTTATCATCTCTGTTATATGCAATTCAGTTGCAGAATATGTCTTCCATCACTTTCTGTCCCGTGCAGAGTTGCTGGTCTGTGAAAGGTTCCTAAGAGAAGCCTCCTTTTCCTTCCTTCCACCTTGCATTTTAGTAGCCCTCAGGCACAAGAAACATACCATACTATTGATTGATCTAACAGTTTGTTCAGATAAGAAAAAAATGAAATAGGAAATACCCACACATTACAGTCCGTGAGCAAATTCTCACAGGAAGCATATTTAAGCAAAAAATCTGTGTCTAATAAATGAGTCGCTTCATGCAGAATTGGCACATGATATAAGAAGCCGTCATTCCAGCTTCCCACATTCTGGGAGCCATTTTGAATACCCCAGGGCAACAGAGATTGACGATTGCCTCTGTTTCCTTCTCGATAGAAAATGATTTTATAAGAAAACAAGATTACCTTCTTGTTCTAATAAAATGAACATCACAAAGCAATTTCATGTCCAATTTGATTTTTAGAATGATAAACTTTTAAATTAAACCTGAGAATCTAGGCTTCGAGCCTCTCGGTTGTATCCTTTGATCTTTTTCTTTTTTGAATGGTAGGAAGGAATGTGCTTTGTGCCTTTGGATATTTTGTAGAAATTAAGATGGATTGCCTTCTTCAAAAATACTGGAAGTATATGTGAGCCGAATGACAGCTAGGTGCAACTTGGGGAGATTTGATTTTTATTTTCACCTTGTGGTATTGTCTTTGGGAAGAAAAGGTATGTTTTGGTTGTTTTCTCATTTCTAGAAACCTGTGTTAGTTTTGATCCTCTGAGAAGCGGATGCCAAGATGAGGGTAGAGGCGCAAGACATTTATTGGGAGAAACTCTAGCAAGGGAAAAAGGGAAGGAGCCAGAGGAGGCTGAGGCAGACTTCAGAATACATTCAGAGTTGACCGCTGTGTAGGAGAAAGGGAAGCAGAGGGTTTGGTAGGAAGAGTTTCAGAGTGCAGCACCCTTCTAAGAATCTCAACTAGGTCATCAGTAGTTCTCCTGGCAAAGTTGGCTGCCAGTGGAGTCCTGCATTATGCAGGAATGGACCTGCTTTCCTGCTCCTGATGTGCCTAGTCATTCTGTTTGGGGTCAGATTGTGGAAAGCATGGCTGCGGCATGAGCATGGTGGTGGATTGGAGTACAGGACCTCGGAGTGGGCATTTTCATGTATACTGCAAAGGCTTTTTGACATATAACATGATAAAATAAATAAAGGAGATTTTTGAGATACAAGCTTGATGTCAAGAATCAAGATTCAGGCAGAAATTTAAGGGCAGGAACTTTAAACAACATATAAAGCAAAGTAACTGAGATAATGATTCATATTAAAAAATATGGTAAGGGTCTGAACCAAAAGATATGAAGTTAAATCAAATATCAGATTATGAATACTAAAATTCAGAGTCTGGAAGAAGAAATTGCACGTTATTATTACAAAAACCAGTTGGGAGCCTAAACCAAATTGAGGACCAAGTTGCATATAAAATCAGCTATTTGAATCTAAATAATTCTCTAAACTTTAATTTTCACTTATGTAAAATCCTAGCCACCTGAAATGTTGTAAAAATCAATGCTGGAAATTGTCAGGGGGAGAATGTACAGCAATTTGTCCTGGATGATTTGGGTGTTCACCTGTATGATGACAGTCGTAGTGGGGAGAGGCGTGATGTATAATGTGGAGCTGGAATCACTTCCTGGAGTGGAGTTAATTTGTTGGGAAGGAAATGGAGAACATACATAGTGGCTGATACAAGGCCATGGCCCATCCTATAAGGATGGCTGTTTTCATTATCTACCCACTGTGGGTCCTGTGATCTTATTTACAGATATCAGTGCAGGTCACTTCTATGGGTTGAACCTTAAGAAATTGTAGTAGTCAGCCTTTTTTTTTTTTAGTACCGGGGCTGGGGATTGAACCCGGAACCTCATACATGGGAAGCAGGTGCTCAACCACTTGAGCCACATCTGCTCCCAGTCAGCCATTTTTGGCCAAGAAAAATGGCAACTTCATATGATTCAACTTTGGTTTAGGCACATCTTTTCAGTTTTCAAAGAGAGTTACATCATTTCCTACTTTATCAGATAATGAGAAAAATAGTTTGTAATGATTGATTCCCCACTGTGGATGAAATACTATGCAGTTAACTATGGAATTACCTTAAGTATAAATCTGTACATAGCAAAGTACAACTAATAAACAATTCTAGTTATTCTATAGATTAGAAGCCTAACTGCAGTCTCTTCTTCCTAGGGATTTGGTAAACACCCTCGGCAGAAGTGGTTAAGGATAAGCTCCTGGTCTGGCTCTGGCCTCGTGCTTCTCGGTCCTAGATAATTATAATCACACAGCTTCCTTTGTGGGTTCCATGCTGATGTTTTCCTCACACTGAGCACACAAGAGTGGTTGCTGCTTCTTTCAGAGCTGGTTTACAAACTGCTAAAATAAATCATAGTCTCTCTGCTGTTGCACAAAGTCTCTACTTTAGGGTGCAGAATTGCAGCAGCTTCCTGGGATATTGCCTTTTTTCCATTGTAAAGCACTTATTTGAGTCCTGTATGCATTTCCTAGATTTGTACCTGGAAGGGGAGGAAAATATATTGAATACAGAATCGAAATCTAAACAGCACTTGATAGAATCAGACAATGTATTTTGTTCAGAGTACATTGTTTCATATTGAAAATTAATTTTCAGTATGAAACTTAATAAAAACAAATGTAAATTACAAAATATTGATTACTGCAGTAGAGTAGTAGGGAAGTGTGGTTTTTAGTAGTGGTGTGATATGAGAGCTTCCTTTCCAATTAATAAAATCCAAGACTGTGTTAATAGCACTACAGTATCTAAAACAAGGGGGTGGAAAACCTAGGGTAATGTAATAATTTGGGGGCCTTGGTGCATTTAAGTGTGGGGAAGAGCTTATAAGACAGAGCCCATGGGAAGTGAGAACAGTGAGGAACCTAAAAGCATTTTCCATGAGGAAGAGGCAAAGGGAATAAGTGTTTTAACTGAAAAAGAGTCAGATAGGGCATAATAACTTTGAGTATTTGAAGTATTGTCGTATAAGACTTATTCTTTTAGTTTCTTCTTTTTTTTAAGATTTATTTTATTTATTTATTTCTCCCCCACTCCCATTATTTGTGCTCACTGTCTGCTCTCTGTGTCTGTTCGTTGTATACTCTCTGTATCTGCTCGTCTTCTTTTTAGAAGGCACTGGGAACCAAACCCGGGACCTCCCATGTGGGAGGAAGGCACCCAATCACTTGAGCCACATCCATTCCCTGCTTGTTGTGTCTCTCAGTGTGTCTCCTTGTTGTGTCTGCTCATTATGCCTCCTTGTTGCATCATCTTGTTGCATCAACTTGCCATGCCAGCCCATTGCATCAGCTCGCTGTCTTGCTCATCTTATTTAGGAGACACTGGGAACCAAACCTGGGGCCTCCCATGTGGTAGGCAGGTGCCCAACTGCTTGAGCTACATCCACTTCCCTCTTATAGTTTATTCTTGTGACTTAGACTTGTCCAATATGGGTTTTTATGGGTAGGAAAAGGCCAGAGGCTTGAAATTACAGGGAAACAATTTAGCTCCATATAGAAAGTAATTTCAAGCATTTAGAATAGGCTGCCTTGAGAGGTTGTAAACAAGTTGGGAACGTTAATTAAACTTTCAGTGTCTTAATATCCTCATTTATGATATGGAGAGAACAATTGTACCACCCTCCAGAGGTACTTTAAAGGCTTAAATGAACCACTAAGGGCTTCATAGGGTTCCTGGAATAGTTAGTGTTTTGTAAGTGTAAGACACAATTCTGGTTATTATTATTATTTTATTAATACTTTGTATACATTTGTATTAATTTCTTTAAAATTTCTCCCAATATTACCATAATATGATTATCCAAGTTCTTTTTATCAAAATGATTGCCTCCTTAAACCTGAACTGTGGGCTAGAATAGAACCGCTCTAAAATTCCTGAGAATCTCAGGATCAAAACCCCTCATGAGGTTTATTTTCAGATATAAACATTTTCAGTGCAGAATTAGAAGTGAATGTGGGCAAAGAATAGCCTCCTAATAAATTCTTTCTTTTCCCCAAACTTTTCTTGCAAGTTGCCACTTGCAAGGCTATTGGAGAATGATATACAATTGTATAACTTTGTTAATGTGCTTCATGAAAATATATTTTAGCAAAAGCCATAAGTTTCGGAATCAGTTGTGTGTGAATTTTGAATCTTGCATTGGGTATTTATCTAACTGAATGGCATCATTTAAGTCAACTTAACATTTTTGAGTTTATATTTCCATAAGAGCTGAATGGTGATAAGACCAGCTTATAAGCTTGCTGTAGAAGTTTGGACATGAGGTAGATATTTGTTAAATTGTAGTTAGTTTTCTTACTAACTATCAAGGGGTTACTGTAAATGTGTATTGCCATTATATTTATTCCAAGTCATAATTAGAACAAGGAAGATATGGCTAAAATATCTTTATAAAATACTTGTGACAATTTAAAAACTTCAGGTTATAACCTTTAAGAACATAGATGGTTGGTATGATATTTGATGTTAAATTGGACTTTATAATCATAGTTCACATGAATTTCAGACCTGCTAACCATAAGTCATAGTTGGCATTTTGATTTTTATACTGTGTGATATACCACCATTTTTATCACAAAAAACCTTCAAAAATATTGTGGATAATTGTAAAGTCAATCACCTAAATGCCACATACCGACATTATTATACAATTAAATTAATGTTTTTTAAGAACCCTGAATTGGTGATGAGACTGCATTACAATAGTAAAAGTGAACTGTTTTATTTGAATGTCTTATAAGGCTCTCGAAGTGAATAATAGAAACTTTTGACTATCTTTTCAATAATCATATTTGGTAAGAATTCAGTAAGCATTCATTGTCAAAACTTACCTGTTTTTAACTCAGACAAATAGCTTGCCTATTCTCTTTTTATTAATAGTTATTTTTTATAAAATAAATGAATGTACAAATAGTGTCTCTAAAATATGAAAGATAAAAACATAATAGCAACAAAGAAGTTAAAACAGAAAGTCCGATGCAATACCAAAACTGAACTTTGAAATACCGCTACAGCCTGCATATATTTCATGTTACTTCATTTCTTGTGGCAAAGAACCAATTAATTGAGGTCTGGAGAGAATAATATGTTACAAAATTAATATTTAAAATGAGATTCTATTGATAACAACTTGTAAGGGAGAATGGGATGTCACTTGTATTTTCACATAATGTAATGAATTATGTATATACCTAAGTTAAGTTCCCAATTCTTTATACGACCACATATCAGCTGGTCTCCCAACACTTTCTCCAGATATTACGTTTCTTACTTAGTAAGTCCAATGCCTTCTACAAGATTCACTCAAATTCTGTTAATATAAAGATTGATCCCAACACCTTATACGATCGAGACAATGCAAAACAAAACAAAAATACACTTACGCAAGCTTTTATCAGTATTGTGATCTCTGGAAAGAGGGTTTGAGCGATGGAATGAGTCAACAATTGTTCAGCCATCCTTTATATTTTTTTCTACTTTTGCTGCTTTTCCCTTCTTTCTCCTGTTTTACACAACAATGATTAAAATAAAAGATCCTGTTATTTTCTTTTGCAAGTCTTTTAGATTGTTCTTTCCTACTTCCAAACTCACTTCATACCCAAGAACTGGAAGGCAACTTTGGAATGGCTACATATAGAGGTGGTCTAATTCATTTTCTAGCCAAGATCCGTTTACTTTTATCAGTCTCTCTTTGCTGCAGAATCTCACAACAAGATGCCATTCCAGTGTTGCTTTGTTTCTTCTCAATTAATAGTTTTTTGTTTTCAAAGACCTAAATTAATGAATTTCAATGAATATTTGAGGAAAGAATCTAGTAGCTATGGCCTTCTGGCCATAATTTTGATGCTTGGATAATAATTATTCCTGATGATGTTGTCCAGGCCACAGTTTAACTGACTTAGAATATTTTTGGGTTATTGTAATTATCTTCTACCTGGTGATTCTACCTTCAATGTTTCTTTCTTTTAATGGTTCAAGCACAATGATATATTCATAATATTCTTTAAAGATCTTTTCATCATGTCATTTCAGTTTTCATAAACTTGCCTTCCTTTTCCCAGCAGGATGAATTTCCTTTTCCATGTTGCTTAGTTTCAAGATGTATGTAAATTAATCTCACCCTGTTTTTCAGCATCTCTTATTTATTTACAATGCAAGTCCTCTGCTATAGTTCTCTCCATGGTTCTTCAAATACATCTTGCATTTTCTTGTCTCCACAACATCATAGTATTAATTCCACCCAAAAGGCTTTCTTCTGTTCTCTCAATCTCTATGTCCCCTGCTAAGTAAAATTTCTGCAACCAAGCCACTTCCTGGAATCTCTCTACATTTTCTCCCTCTCCTTCTTTCCATATCCATGTCCAAAAATTGCTCCATAGATACTGAAAAATTGTGGGATTAATTTTTAATTGATTAATGCATTTATTTCTATGAATTGCTTTAGACCTGCTTTATTAGTTTTATATTGTCCTGTAACAAATTACCACAAATTTAGTAACTTAAAATGCAATTTCTGTGGATCAGAAGTCTGACCAAGGTCTTACTGAGTCCTCTGCTTAGGGTCTCCTAAGGCTGCACTCAAAGTGTCTTTAGACTGTGTTCTCAATCCAGTGGCTTGACTGAGGAGGGATCTGCTTCCAAGCTGACTAGGTTGTTGGCAGAATTCATTTCTTTATAATTGTAGGATTGAGGGCTTCTGACTTCTTGCTGGCTCCCAATCGTAGGCGCTATACCTAGAAACCAGTATCAGCTACGGGCCTTCCAACATAGCCATTTATTCCTTCAAGCCAGATTGGAATAGAGGGTCTCTACTGTGAATCTGCTAGCAAGACAGTCTTACATAACATAAGGCAATCATGGAAGTGATGTCCCATTGCCTTTACCATATTTTATCCATTAGAAGCAAGTCACAAGTTCTGGTCATGTTCAAGGAGAGGGAATTATACAAGGGCATGGACATCATGATGTGGGGATTATGGGGGAGCACCCTGGAATGCGTCTGCCATACATACTACTGTATTTTCTCTATGGTTGGACCCTTGTAATAAAGATCTACATTTATATTTTTCTCTCTTTGTCTCTCTGCTTCTATCATATGCACCTGAATTGTCCCCTGTTGATAATTTGAATTCTGCATGCCTAAAAAGATTAATTCAAAAAATTATTTCATAAAACTGAAACTTCTTTTTGAAAAAA
>JAQZBX010023723.1:0-30629 GCA_029593785.1 Cabassous unicinctus
AGAAATTCAAGATAAGACCTTGCTAGCCTGGTCTTGGCACATCCTCTGCACTGTTGAGTCCCTGGACTTACTGATGTTAGATGCATCCCATCATGCCTCTGGGCAGTGTGGAAAAGCCAAGTGGGCAAAGGGGAGTGGAAAGCTCCAGCTCAGCAATGCCTCCTTAGGTTAAGGTGGAAGAGAACAGGGCACTCCAGCTCTTATCCCCCCACCCCCACCCCAAACTGGTTTGGGTCAACTCTGGCCCTTCTGTCCTGGCTGGGTCCCCCTTGGTGGTCATTGCTGGAGCACCCCTACCGCCCCATCCCCCTCCACTAGAGCCTTTTTTGCCATAACTGCCAGCTGCTTTCACTGAGTGCTCAGCTGGAGGAATGGCTTCCCTTTATCATCCTGATCTTGGAGACCTATTTGGGGTGTCCTATGTCTCCTTTGCATTTGATCATCTCTGTTCGACTGTTTAACTACATTTACCTGGCTGCGGCTGCTCGGGTCCCCATCCTGTCCCTTTGTGCCCTTCCCAGTCTGCTCCCCAGTGCCAGTCTCTCTCCTCTCTCTCTCTCTCTCACACACACACACACACCAGTCCTTCCACTGAGAACAGTTTTTACTCTCTATCCTGGTCTATAAAGCTAGGGTTAGGACTCCTTAACCTCTCTTCCCACTCCCCTGCAAACTAAGGGGGGGGGGTGTTGGGAAATGAGCAGCCATCTCCCCCGTATAATTTTGTTTTCACTGATTCACTTGGTCCTGTTTCCTTCTCGAGTTCCCTGTCAGTGTCAGTTTAGGTCCTTACTCCTTCAAGCTCCCCTTGCCTGTGGAACATTGTCGGGTCCTAGTTGTGGTTCCCATCACACCCCTTTGTTAACCTTCTGCCTGTCTCATGTATAATCACATCACCAAAAAGGGGGGGAGGGTAAAGATTTTTTTGTTTGTTTGTTTTTTTTTTGGCCATTTTGTAATCATATAAAAATAGTAGACAAACTGCTTAATGGTTGGGGTTTTTTCACAATTTTCAACATTAGTGATTTTTTTTTTCTTTCTGTTTGCAAGTTAAAGGGTTTGTCATTGTTTCTTTAAAAACAATAATGCACCATATCCCTATGCATAAAAGTGCTTCTTCTATTTATAAGGTTGAAAATTCTGAATAACCCTTTTAGCATTGTAAAAAAAGAAAAGAAAAAAAAACTTGTATTTTGTAAATATTTTCTTTTCCTGCTTTGAGCTGTGTAATGGCAGCGAAACATGTAGCTGTCTTTGTTCTATAGAAATGCTTTTCTTCAGAGAAGCCAATCTTTGTTAATGTCTTGATTCTGTTCGCAAGGCACAGACTAGTGCTTAAAAAGAAGGGAAAAACATTGAAAAAAATAATAAAAAAAAGTTACAGAATGTTGTGTGCTAGCTCTTTCTTGAAATATTGGACTGGGTGTGCATGGTGGTGGTGGCAACTTAGGACCCAGCCCTGCCGTAATCGTTCTAGAGTCCTCTGACTTGCTCAGAACCTTGGAAAGTCTCCGTTCTGTCTTCTGGGCCCCTGGGAAGAGTATGGCAGGGTCATCTGATGGTCACCAGAGAGGGGATGTGCTTGTTTTTACTGACGTGGGTGGGAAGGGAAGGAGATAAGGGGTGTCAAGGGGAGGGTGTGTCTGCCTAGATTTTTGTTTTTTCTTTTGTTGAATGAAAGTAACTGACCTGACCCTTCTTGATGTTCTTTCTCAAGTGTGGCCAGGAGTATTAAATTTTGTATCTCTTCTAAATGGCTTTTTAAAGAACACTTCACTTTTCACCATCAACTACACCATATCCAAAAGAGACTCTTCAGGTAGGCCCTAGTGCCTCTGTGGTTGGGGTCAGTTAGTATATATAACTTGCAGGGGGCCCGGGGTCATTCTTCCTAGTTCCTGAGATTGGAGCGGCTTCTAAGGAGCCTAAATACTTGATTTTCTTCGTACAAGATGAATAGGAGGGTAGGTCTGGTTCTCTCTTTACTCTTCTTTCCATGACAGCCAGACTGAAAGAGCAAATGAGGCTACTTTTCCTAGCCCCCTCTTTGGCTGGTCTGTTGCTGCTTATGACTAGGTGCGGTTAATGCCAGTTCTCCTTAGCATCTGCCTGCTGTGCCTAAGTGCATTAGGAAGAGCCAAGAAAAGTAATATTTTGAAACTGCATGAAAATCTAAGGAGTCAGGATCATGACTTTGACCTGCTTTAGGCTAAAAAAATGAGTTACTTGTTTTGTTTTCTTTTGTGGCATTACTAGAGAGATACTCTGGTTTCCCTATCTTAATGTTGACCGAAACACTCCCTAGTTATAAGGCTCCAAAGGAGAGAGGAAGGAATCTCGGCCATTCTTTCAACTGACTGGTCTCGTCTTCTGCTTCATCCCCAGGCCTCCCAGCTAATTTCCAGGGACAGAACATCTCATCCACCCACCTTTGTCTCACCCAATCTAGACTGTCTCTTCTCCAGTTTGAATATACTGGCACCTGTTTCACAAACTTGAGTATAGCATTGTGCTCCTAACCACAAGGGTGCTGACCTTTGTGGACTAACGTTGGTTTGCCAACACCAGAATAAGATAATCAACTGAAATGAGCAAGTCTGAGAATTCTTTGACCTTTAGGGCCCCAGAGAGCAAGGTCAGCTGGTAAATTCTGATGTCCACATTTAAAACAATATTGTCATGTCCTGTTCTGAGCTTGCAAATCATACATCCTATAGCATTTTCTTGTCCCTGGGGTGCATGAACAGAAACCTTGTTTAATCAGAGTAATAACTTTATTTCCAAATTCACTTACAGCAACAGTGTAAATCATTTGTTAAAACACAATACACTATATGGACATTCACAGACAGAAAGCTAAACTAAGATGATTTCATGTCCCCCCCTCCCCTCAAAATTATTGAAGAAATCATGGGACTTGCAAGTGCCAGAAATTGTCCTACCCAACACTGCAAATCCATGGGGCTAAGTCCATTAGGTGAGACTTTCTAGATCAGTGCCCAGTATAAAATATTTTTCTCGTGAAGCCACAGATTTGTAGATGGGACAAGCTGTTGGTCTCCGCCTCTGCCTTTATCCCCACCTCTTGGCTTTGCTTGGAGAACAGAGATAAAGGAGGGTGCAGGAAGAGATCTCGGCAGCTGCCATAAGTTCAGGCCGCGAGTCTGGAGCCGATGGGAAAGGTGACACTTTAGGTACCAAAGGCTCAGAGGAAAGGATGCCCAGGTCTTTGGAAGGCATGATTGTGGGCTTGGGACCCGGCAGGGGACCAGCAGGCCCGAGGAATCAAATCTCCAGATTCCCACACAAGGCTCACTACCTGCCCCTGGCTAGGAAGGGGATAGGGAACTACATGGCCACCTGCTGCACTTGGAAAGTCTGTCAGTGGAAAGCGAAACCAAGGACTTCTAGCCCCGTAGCATCTCCCTTTCTCCAGCAAATGTGGTTGAAATGGAAAGAAAAGGGTTATAAGGCAGTTAAAAACTGCTGCACGCCAAGACTTTCCCTTTGCCCATGTTAAACATCTTACAGGTTCCCCCACCCACCCACCCCCACAGCACAACAAGCAATCGCAGACAAGATACAGAGTCTCACCATTGAAGTCAATTTAAATGGAACCTACTGATAAGGTGAATCCAGAGCTTGAAGGAACTAGGCATACAGTATATCCTAGCCCACCCAAGGGACATTGACTTGAGGGGAA
The DNA here is from genome assembly GCA_029593785.1 of Cabassous unicinctus. NCBI lineage: Eukaryota > Metazoa > Chordata > Mammalia > Cingulata > Chlamyphoridae > Cabassous > Cabassous unicinctus. Next base: position 3,704 of record JAQZBX010023723.1, read on the forward strand.
AATTGGGGTGGAGGAGAGGGAAACTGTCATTTAAGGTCATAAGCCAGGATCCTTTGCAACCTACCCCCCAGCACTGACCTGACAACCCTAAACCTTGATCTTTAGGCTGACCCGACAGCCCAGCCCCCACGAGGGAGATTCCTTAGCTCTCAGAATAAGGCCCTGGGTACTGAAGAGCAGAGCACAGTAACTGCAGGCAAAGGAAGTAAGAGGTGCAAAAAGAAATGCAGCCAAAATCATCGGCAGCAATGAGGGGGCCATGTCTAACAGCTACCAAATCTTCAAACCACATTTCCTTTTCCTTCCTCAGAAGCCTTCACTTCTAAGAGCAGCTGGGACTCAGGGCAGTGGGGAGCCCCACAGTAGATAGTCCTGGGCCCAGATGAGTCATTGCACAGAAAGGTCTGGCTATAAATGAAGCCCCCAGGCTTGGGGGCGGGGATGTGCCTGGACATTGTAGCACCCAGTCCCCAAGGTTGCCTTTAACTGCCCAGACCAGAAGTAGACGCTCAGGGCTAGAGGCTGCTGACTTTTTTTTGACATTGCTTTCAGCAAAGGCTGCTTCCTTTTGCCCAGAGCAGCAGACAGGGCCTGCGCCAAGTCTTTGGCAATGGTGTCTCCTGACTTGACTCCTTTCCTCAGGGCCCTTGTAGGAGAGGCCTGGACAGGTTCCCCAGGCTGAGGGCTGGGCTGCCTAGAGGCTCTTGGAGCTCTGGGGGAGCTGTGGGCTTCTCCCCAGCTGTTACAGGTTTCCTTTTTCTCATAAAGCAGGGAGTTGTTAAGGCGCTTTCTGAGGGCTGCAGTGGGACTTCTCCAAGCTATGACCAAAGAGGACCATCTTCGTGCTGCAAACCAGGCCAGCCACAGGACACACTGCTTCCAGGGAAAACCGGCTCTCTGCTCTGATGAAAGGGACTTCCTGGGGGAAGGGGGAGAGGCGAGGGGGGAAACCATAGCTTCAAGCCTTCTCCACTGCCAAGGGTTCTCAGATGTCAGAATCTAGTCTCTGCTGGGTCCCAGATGCCGATGAACACCCTTCAAAAATTGGGAAGCCCCAGAAAGGTAGAGCCACACTAGCCTCCTGGAGCTGAGTCCCAGTGTGGGGGCTGAGAGACATCTAGACCCCCATGAGGGTGGGTTAGAAATCGCTTCTATAAGCATTTCAGGATACATGCGTCTTTTTTTTTTTTTTTTTTTTTTTTTTTTTTTTTTTCTTTCTTTTCATTACCATAGTCACTGGTGAATCCAAGCATAAATAGACAAATCCAACTACAATGAATTGGTGCAGATGGGGAGGAAAGGGCAAGATCTATGTATATGTTCAGCTGCTCCAGTAGGACAGACAGCATTGCTTCCAGCTGGGACTTGGAGGGAAGAACCATTTCCAACGGGCATGTTCCCCTTTTTGGGGTGTGGAGGCTGATTATATGCATTTGGGGTTGAGCAGCAGCTGGGCCCTCTGGGAGGCTGGTAGTCAGGAGGCTCCATGACACAGGCTGGGGTGGACATGGGAACAGAGGGGGTGTGGTCCTGCCCTGGGGGATCTTGTCCACCCATCCCGGTGCCCTCTCTGGCGGCCAGAACACCCATCCTCCCACTGCCAGCTCAAAACAGGAACAGGACCAGGCCTTCTGGGAGGAAAGGGCTCTCCCAAGTCAACGAGGCAGAAATGTCCAGGGCCATTGCTAAGCCCCACCCGGGCTCACACCGCCAAGGTGTTCAGTCTTCTGTGACGGGAGATTTGGGCGGGGAACAGAATGACGTAGACTCTGTGAGAGACACACCAGTTGGATGAATGGATCTTGGCGCGAGAGACTGATGTGCAGCCCTTCTGCCCAGACTTGCCCTTTCCTTGATTTTGCTGCTTAGAGTAGGCGCTTCCACATCTAAACCAATGTCCATTACTGAGACACGGTGGGAGTGAGGCTGAGAAGAACGTGACACAATGAGAGGTACAGGCAGACTGGGCTCTGCACAGCAGGCACGGGCGGGGGTGGGGGAGCGGGAGGCTCAGGGCTCCATCTCCCAGACCCTCACACACTCCAGAGATGCCGGAGCCCCAGGCTTGGGAACAGGCGGATGTCCCCCAAGAGGCACAAGTCCTTACAAAGAGACCTGGTTAGCCCTGAAGTCCTAGATCTGTGAGGTGGCCAAAATCGTGGCAGCCGTTCCCACTGTCAGAACTCAGTAAAGGGCTTCCGTGGGCCTGAGGGGAGCCCCCTGAGCTCAGGACCCGCGCCCTGCAGGGAGGGAGAGGCCAGCCACTCTCAGGACATCAAGGTCGGTCTTCGAGGGAAGAAGCCACACAGTACCACCCTGCTGCCAACTTTACTTCTCCTGCCCCTTGTCCCTCGACGACATGAGAGAGACTGGAACCCTTCTCCCACGGGCTGCCCCCCAGAGAGTGGCACACCAACCCGCAGGACCCCAGCCCAGTGAGGAGCAGGAGGCCCCACGGTCTCCATGGGCAGCACTGAGGTGGCCTGGACAGAGGCCCCACCCTTCCAGGGACACTTAGCAGTGGGCAGGGCCCCTCTTCTCATCTTAATTCTCTCTCTGTCTCTCCCCGTCTCCCTCTCTCCCCCCTCTCCCCATCTTTCTCTCCCTGCCCACCCCCTGCCTCCCCCCCACCTCCCAACCCCCACCCCCATCATGTGCATACAAGGTTGACACAATCTGCCTGTGGCGCCACCATTGCACATAGTTGCAAATCCTTTGCTGCTGCCACTGCCGCTGTGAAGCCCCCAGGATGGGGCCGGAGGAGGTAGGCGCCCTGTCCCCACAGCAGCTCTCAGAGCCTCTCCTACCTGCTACCTGGGGAGGGGGGGGGACACAAAAGTAATTGCCCAAGGAAATGTGGGGTGTGGTCATCTTCTTAAATGTGTTTTTAAAATATTTTATTATTATTGGCCCACCCGTCAATTTGGAAAGATGAAATCTGCTGATTCCCATCACTGATTTTGAAGTCCCGAGCCAAAGCCGAGCGACAAAAGCAGGTTACGTGATAACCGACTGACCCACGTGTGAGGAGCAGCTGGGGGGGCAGGGGCGAAGGGCCAGGTCGGTATTCTTTTTTTCCCACACTCTCTCACTCTCTCTTCCCTCCACGGTTACTGACCGCCCCGGGGCCTGATCACAAACCCTGCTTGGCCAGGGAGGCGGACACCTCGTCGGCTAGTGTGGCGAGCTGGGGCGAGGCCACCATGTCGATGCTGCCGGTGGAGGAGACGTTGCTGAGGTGCCGTGGGGACGTGTCCCCGGACACCACGGGCGACTTGTACACAATTTCCGCCCCGTGGTCCGTCTTGGCTTTGGCGTTCTCGCGGAAGGTGAGTTTGTGGGTTTCAATCTGCAAGAAGAGGAGGGGAGGGAGGTGAAATGATGGGCCCGGGCGCGGGGCTGTGCTGGAGACGAGTTGTTTTGGTTTTTCAATAGGTGATACTTGCACAGGGTCCTTCCTTCACCTGCCTCCGTAGAGGCAGCGCCCATTCTGTTTCCTGTGTGTTCTTCCCGTTATTCCACACATAAACACATTTGTGCATGCATGTGTGTTTGGTAACAGCGTATATGTGCTCTGCCCTTACGTCTTTAAGCTTTATGCCTCCCATCATCAGTACTTAAAGAGCTTCCTCATTCTTGTGGATGGCTGCAGAGTTATCCATCATGGCAGAGGAACCAAAATTTATGTACTCCTCTACTGCTGGATATTTAGGTTGCTTCTGGTCTTTTGCTATTAAAAACAATGCCGCAATGAGTCACCTTGAACACACATCCTTTCACACATGCATATTGCTGGGTCAAAAGGCATGCACATCTTATTTCTATAGCTATTGCAAAGCTGCAAATGAGGGTGTTGAAGGAGATGCTGGCGAAGGTTAAGGATATCCCCACAGCCACTGCTTTCCAGCCATGACCAGCATGCAGTCCTCGCCTTTGCCAGTGACTGATGGGAAGTCTGGAGATGGCAGCAACTGTGGGTGGCATTTAAAGGTGTGCTAGAAAACATGATGTGATAAAGCCCTTTTTGAGATAAGAAAATAATGACATAGCTAGGAGCCCCAGACACCTTAGCTCCAGAGAATATCCCGGAAACTCAGAAGCAGAGAGCATTAGCTGGAGGTGTGAGTGGTGCCTAATAATACTCTCCTAACCCTCAAGAGGCTGACAACACAGCCTATCTTTGATGGAACACAAGCACAGCAGTTCTCAATCTTTTTTGGGTCCTCCTAGGTCTCTCTGTGCATCTGGTAAAACTAGAAAAATGTATGCACATATGCCCAGGTACACACACAGAGGTTTACAATTATCCACACAGTTTTGGGAGCCCACGGGCCTCAGGTGAAGAGACCCTGTTGCAGAAAGCTTGAATGGCGGTAGAGAAAACACAGGCTCCCGCTTAAGCTATATGCATACTTTTGTTCCTTTTGGGTTACTGCTTTGAAAAGAGCCCTTTCATTTTGTATTTGAAAGGCCATTTTGACATACACTTTGATAAGAGAATTTATATCCTTGTTTTTAAAAAGTCTTGCCTCTTAAGAAAACTGTGAAAGATTTCTGGACATGTCCCCAAATCCCCTAACTGAAAGGGCAGGGGGTGGGGCAGGGAGTCCTGCGCTATGCTGCTTGTTAGCGACTCTACCCAACACATGAGGAAATGAGGAACTGAATAAGAGGGGAATCACCTGAGCCAGCACAGAAACGTGAAGGAGGCTCAAGAGTGGCCCCCAATGCTGGGGACAGAGAGCAGAAGGATCAGATAAGTTTGGGCTTAAACTTGGTGCCAACTTGTGTTCTTAGATGCCTATGACAGACCATGTATCTTCTAGAGCACTGTCTCGTTTGGGTCTCATGACCACCCTTGGACATAGTGAGTTCCGTCTTCCTTTGCTGAAGGAGAAACTGAGCCTTGGAGTGCATGCCCGGGAGTCAAGCAAAGAGCTTTTCCCAGGGCACTTCCAGAGACAAGGCAGAGACCTCTTTTCACTCAAGGAATCACTCAGGCCCAAGCCCTATCCAGACCCCCCAAACCAGACTGGCTGGTGGTGGGGCCAGGTACCAGTATCTTTAAAGCCACACTGGCCGGGAAGCCCTGGCTTACACCAGGGTGGAGGCAGGTGAGGGAAATGAGCAGAGCTGCTGGGCCGGTGCTAGGGCCACCCCACTTCCCTTGAAGCATGTAACCTCCTGGTCCACTTTTTTCTCACTTTTGAAAGACACCCAGGGAAACATCTTCAAGACCTTGTAGAAGGTGGTGGTTTCTTGGACCTTACACCCAAAGCACAACTAACAAAAGGAAAAATAGATAAATGGGACCTCCTCAAAATTAAACACTTTTGCACCTCACAGGACTTTGTCAGAAGGGTGAAAAGGCAGCCAACTCAATGGGAAAAAATATTTGGAAATCACATATCTGATAAGGGTTTAAATATTCATGATATCTGAAGAGATGCTACAACTCAACAATAAAAAGACAAATGACCCAATTGAAAAATGGACAAAAGACTTGAACAGACATTTGCCCAAAGAAAAAATACAAATGATGAAAAAAACACATGAAAAATATGTTCAATATGTTCAACATCATTAGTGATTAGGGAAATGCAAATCAAAGCTACAATGAGATATCATTTCACACCTATCAGAATGGCCATTATTAAAAAGACAGAGAACTACAAGTGTTGGAGAGGATGTGGAGAGATAGGAACACTTCTTCACTGTTGGTGGGAATGCAGAATGGTACAGCCACTGTGGAGGACTGTTTGGCAGTTCCTAAGGAAGTTGAATATAGACTTGCCACGTGACTTGGCAATACCACTACTGGGTATATACCCAGAAGAACTGAGAGCAGTGACACGAACAGGCATCTGCACACCGATGTTCATAGCGGCAGTTATTCACGATCGCCAAAAGATGGAAACAACCCAGGTGTCCATCCACTGATGAATGGATAAACGAACTGTGGTGTATACACATGATGAAACGCTACACTGCAGTAAGAAGAAATGAGGTCGTGAAGCCTATGACAACATGGATGAACCTGGAGGACATTATGTTGAGTGAAGCAAGCCAAAAAGACAAATACTGTATGACTGTGCTATTATGAACTAAATATAGGTTAGTGTAAACTCATGGAGTTAATAACTAGAATATAGGTCACCGGAAAATAGAAGGAGGTTAGAGAATGGAAAGCTGAGGGTTAATCTGTGCAGAACTGGTAAAAAGTTTGTTCATAAATCTTTGGAAATGAATAGAAACGGTGAAAGCACATCATAGTGTTTGTAACTAGCAGTGCTGATATATTGGTATGATAGTGCTTGAAAGGCAAAGTCTAAGGTCATATATATTACTAGAAAGAAGGCTAAAAAATGTAACATGGGGCTATATAGCATAGCAAACATCATGTGAAATATGAATATGGACAATTTCACATATATAAAACTGTTTTTCTTTGAAACTGAATAAATGTATGTTACTGTTACAAGATGTTAATATCAGGCAAAAATATAACCAAAGCAAAATAAGGACAGTAGTGTATAGTAATACATCAATAATCTTCCATTAAGGGTAAAAAAAAAGAGGGAATATACTAAGTGAAAGAAACTAGATAAAAGGTACTACATGTTTGACTCCATCCAAACAAAATATAAAAACAAATAAAATAGAAACAGAATAGCAGCGATGAACAGCAAGGGAAGCATAGAGAGACTGAGAGGGGATTACTAAGGGGCAGAGCTTTTTGTTTGTTATTAGAATAATGAAAATGCTCTAATAGTGATTGAAGTGATGAATGCATAACTATGTGATTATACCAAATACCACTGATTGTACACTACGGATGGAGTGTATGCTTTATTAATATGTAGCAATAAAATTGATTTTAAAAATGAAAAAAAAGAAAGAAAGAAAGACACCCAGGCACCAGAGGTATTTCTGCAGCATGGGAATCAGGTATGCAACCGCAAGATGGCATGTGGCCACTTTAGCTGCACCTTGGAGACCAGAGGGGGCGCTGCGGGGAACTGGAGACCCTGTGGGGAGCCAGAGAGCACGTGGCCATCCAAGTGGCAGCCCCCACCCCCCCCAGCCTTGGAAGACCTGCCTGTGGGTCAGGCCTGGCCCCAGGTCTCAGTGTGCAGCTCGGCTTTGAAAAGAGCCTGCCAGCAAGTGCTTCTCCACAGAAGTCCGCTGTCGGACATTCAGGGCAAAGGCAGGGAGGCGGCATCGGTTTGTTCAGAATCCACAGGGATGAGGGGTGGGGACTGGCCAGGGCAGAGGTACTCCTTGCTGCCACCCGGCACAGTGTGCTGGACAGATGGCCCAGCTGCTGGAGGGGCCCAGGCTGCCTGCCACTGCCAGCCAGCCTCGAGCAGTGTCCTGCTCATGCCGGGCTGGGGCTCTGATAATATATCTCTGCCACTTCCCATCCAGCTGCTGGGAGGCACTGAAGGCTGGAAAGTGACACACTTTCAGAACTTCAGGCAGGTGTGGCAGGAAACCCAGAGAGGATGCCTCCATGCTCACACAGACACCTGGAGCTAGGAACCTCCAGTTTTCTAGCTCACACAGGTAACCTGGAGCAAGACTGGGAGCTAGAAACTGCCAGGGAAGGGGACACAGCCTCCACATGGACCCTTCTGTGACAGACAGAGGCTCTGCTCAAATCTGGACAGCCTATGCCAGCATCGTCTGCCCTAACTACCTAGTGACCCCACAGGCAGGGTACCCCAAGGCTGGAGGTGGTGGTGGTGGGGCTGCCACGTGGATGGCCACAGGATCTCCAGCTCCCCACAGCACCCCTTCTGGTCTCCCTGACTCCGAGGTGCAGCTAAAGTGAAAAGTAGCTTATGCTTCCATGAACTCCCAAGTTGATGGTGCACCCGGGTTGGCTCTGGAGTGGCTACTTCCTTTTGTGGGTATAAACCGTGGGGGGCCTAGAACAATGGTTCTTACCTTTGACTGCACCAAAAAATCACTTCAGAGCTTTCCACAGTCCAGGTGCCCAGGATTCACCCAAGACCAAGTAATCAGAATCTCCAGGAGTGGGGTCCAGGCACCAAATTCCTTAAAGCTCCCCAAGTAACTGCCATGGGCAGCTGAGATTGAGGCCTTCTGTGCTGGGTATTGCCCAGAACCCACCTCAAGCCAGTCAATATGGGACTGTCATTTCTCCTTTGGAAAACTGGACCAGCCTTTGTCCACCCGACTTAACACCCAGGCCCAAGTGCAGCCTCCTCCCCATCCTGCCCCCTTTTACCTTTTTATTCCCTCCACCAGGGACATGGGTGATGTTATCCAGGGAACCAATCTTTGACTGGACTCTGTCCTTGAAGTCCAGCTTCTCAGACTTCACTTCCACCTGGCCACCTCCTAGAACAGAACACACGCAGTAACGCTGGCCACCTAGTTCTGTGGTTTAGTGGACTTAGCATTCACTAAGGGAGGGCTACTGTCCTCAGAGCAAAGTGCAAAAAATGACTCCGGTGCCACTACCCTGGGGGGATTAGACAGCCGCACAGCCTTCAGGTTGGCACTGACGCCAACAAGGGCTACGTGATTCCAAGTAGAGAGCAACCCTTAGGAGTAGTGAAGACTCCTTTTCATTTAGCAAGTGGTTTGTGTACAAGTCAGTCCTTCCAAAAGGCTTGGAAACAGATTACTTATCTTTTCAAGGTGTGCATCAGATATTTACTCAGTAAACTCATCCTTCTTAGACAATGAAAGGTAAACTACTGCTCAGTCAGTAGAAATTATTCTAAATTCTAAATTGGTTGGGTTCCAATGAGTGAAGTCTTTCTATGTCGACATCAGGTAAACTACGGCCCTACCAGATCTCAGAATAAAACTGAATAGCAGGGAAGCGGATGTGGCTCAAGCGGTTGAGCTCCCACCTACCACATGGTAAGTCCCGGGTTTGGTTCCCGGTGCTTCCTGGAGAAGACGAGCAGACACACAGAGCACAAAGCGAATGGACACAGAGAGCAGACAGCAAGAGCAGACAGCGAGCGCAAACAATGGGGGGGGGAAATAAATAAATAAATAATAAATCTTAAAAACAAAACAAAACTGAATAGCAAATAGGAACCCTGTACATTTTAAGTCTTAACTTCCCATTCCTATTTGGAATGATGGAAATGTTTGGTAATAGATGGTGGTGATGATAGCACAACATTGTGAATGCAATTAACAGCACTAAAATATATATCTGAATATGATTAAAAGGGGAAATGTTAGATTGTATGTATGGTAACAGAGTAAAATTAAAAATGAAACAAAAACTGAATGTGAATGGCAAAATGCACACAAAATAAGAAAGGACCCTGACCCCTTTTTCCTCTTCAGACACTCAATGCCACGGCCAAATGGGCAGGATAAAGCAACTGAAGAAAGCTGCTCATGGTGTGGCAACATGGTGGTACCAGGTGTGGGACAGTTTTCACTGGGAGAGACTAAACCATGCAAAATGTCCAAGGGAGCCAGAAAATAGACCTGTTCCGGACTCTGCTTCTAATGGCCTTCTCTTCTCACAGTAATGGTTCAAGTAGAGACTTCCTCCCTGAGCAGGGCCTGATAAGGGCAGAAGGCCCTGCTCTGGGCTCCCAGGAGGGAGTTAGAAGCTGTACCTGCACTGTCCAGTATGGACATGGACACAACTTTAATGAAGTAAAATTAGTTTGGTTTCTCAGTTGCACTAGCCACATTTCAATTGCTCAATAGCCACGTATGGTTAGTAGCTACCATACTGGACAGCGGAGATACAGGGCATTTCTATTGTTGCAGAAAGTTCCCTTTGTCACACTGATTTCCAGACAGTGTGGGATGAGAGGTGAAGGGGAAGCATGGGGGAACTGCCATAGTGTTTAAACAAAGTCCCAGCAGTGGCACAGCCACGCCCCAGGGGTCCTGAGCTGTAGCTGGTTGGTGAAATGGCCCCCAGGCCAGCTGTGGACCATGCTGGGACATCAGCCTGTGTTTGGGGCCAGCCCTAGAGGCCCTGCATGCAGACTGCTTGGAGAGCCGCAGATTAGGGCGGAAGCCCAGCCCACCCCTCCCTCCTCACTTTGTCCCGGACCCCCAGCCACAGCCAGCTCTACCCTCAACACTCTCCATGGTGACTCATCAGGCAAGTCTTTCAAGCCACTTGAGGAGAAAGTACTGAGAGAAAGGCACCACCCAGACAATGCTGCCCCCTCCCCAGCACCTCCCTGTCCCCACCCAGCCTTCCCCAAGGCCTACCTGGTTTATGATGGATGTTGCCCAGGGAACCACATTTGGAGGTCACCTTGCTCAGGTCCACTGGCTTGTAGACTATTTGCACCTGGACGTGAAAGAGAATGAAAGCGAGAGACAGAAAAAGACAGAGACAGAGAGACAAAGGATAAAACAGGATTATTTTATTTATGGGTGTAACACAGTGAAAAATATCTGCCCTGTCAGGCAGTGGTCCTGCCTGCCACGAAGATGACACCCTAGTCAAGGGGGAAAATGTGCTCTATTGCTCCTTTCCTGACATGACGTCGAAAGATCACAGTCACTGGAGACAAAGAAGCCATTGCTCTGTGCAGCATTTATTTGAAAAAGGCTTCTTAGAAAGGCCCGAGGACTGTACCTGCCGGACCTCAAAGAGAGGGCGGTGATAGGGAGGATGGGCGGGCTATCCCAGGAGAAGCTTCCACAAATGCAAAAGCCAGGCAGCCCACAATGAGGGCGGTGATGGGCCCGTGGTTGGGAGGCAAGGACCCACGGTGCCTGCGCACACCAAGTGTCCCGCACACCTGGGTTCTTCCAGAAAGGCGCGAGGCGACGCCAGCAGGACAGAAGCCGCGTCAGTGTCTCAGCAAGCGCCAGCAGACCTGGACACACACAGGAGGGTCTGGGGGGCTCCGGGGCTCAAAACCAGTCCCAAGGTCCAGTGTGCGGCCTAGCCTCACTGCCCATCTCCTGGGTGAAGGCCGGGCCCCTGAGCTGCCATTCAGCTCAGCCCAAGAACCAGCTCCCCTGAAGCAGCACTTCACCATGAAGAATGGGGTCCCTGGTCTCCACAAGGCCGTGGCAGTGACCGTGCAGGGTCACCCAAGAGTGCCTGTGGCCACTGTCCACCGAGCCCACACAGGAGAGAGAGACGGCCTCGTGTCTGAGAACGGTTTGACGAGGACATCAGAAAAAAAGGAGGGAGTTTCTACTAGGTCTAAAAAATCGCAAACAATCCCCAGTTATTTGAGCTCGTCAAGATCGTGTTGGCATCTGCTGCTTATTGAGAGACGAGTGAGGCAGACAGACAGACATGGCCTGTGTGTGTCCGTGGGGAGGACACACACAGGTGCAGCAGCCTGGGCATGAGTCAGGATGGGTGAGTAACAAACAGTTCTGAGAAACGTTTCCCCGCAGGTCTGAGAGCCAAGGCAGCTCCTCCCAGCTGAGGGAGATGGAAGCAAATGGCATGACCAAGGCCTCCTCCTTCTGCCTTTGGCCTGGAAGAGAACGAGGGTGGGGTTGGGGAAGGAGAAGGCAGAGCCTGGAACTGCAGAGAGAGGCAGGAAAGGAGTGGGAGAGGGTGGGAGCCAAGGCCGGGGCTCAGGGGCCGGAAGAGGCCAGGCCCTGGGTGGGACACAGCCCAGCCAGGAGGCAGCAAGGAAGCCTCCAGGAGAGCAAGCCAGAGGCTGGAGCCCATGTCTGGGGTCCAGTGGCCCTGACTGCCTGAGGCTGACAATGTGGAGCCCCCAACCACCTCCCACCAGGAGAAGTGTCCTGTAAGGGCCCCCACTGCAAACAAGCAGTGACCACCGGCCAAGGACAGGGTGCAGGGTCAGCCCACAACACCCCGCGGCTCTTTGCCAGGTTACAGGCTGGCAGAGAGTGCAGCACTGACGGCGGTGCCCTGAGGAAGTCCCCTCAAGTCCTGGTGCTGCAGCTTCTTTAGGCATCAACTCCCATCACCAGGGGAGTGGGCCTTGCTGCCCCATGTGCTCTCTCCCCAACTGCCACCTGCAGGAGCTGTCTGGGCTGCCCACGGCCTGGGCCTCACCAGCACCTCCAGCAGGCAGACCCGACAGGAGTCTCATCAGAAAGTACCAGAACTTCCTCCTCTGGCCTGAGCCCGAGAGCCAGGAATCAACGCTAAAAAGAGCAACCTGCACACAGAGCCCATTCAACAGACACAGAGTCCTCCCCACACCTCTTGGCAGAAGACAAGGCAGGGGTGGGACGGGAGGGCAGGGACTGGGGAAGACACTTGGCATACACCAGGGAGGAAGCGTTAGTAAAGTGCCATGCAGCAGCCGCAGGGTGAGTGCTCGCTCCTTGGGGACTAAGGAGGGCTCGGAGGCACAAGGATCCAGGTCTTCAGGGCAGGCAGCAGCACATTGCAAGAGTAACCCCAGCAAGCTGGACACAGACGGTGTGCGCTGGGCCCGGCTCTGGAGAGCTGTCCCTGGGGGCTGCACAGTCAGCTGGTGGCGCTTCCAGCCGGGAGCAGGACCCTGCTCTCAAGGGCTCTCCCCTGCCCTCCAGCTGCCCACAGGGGCTGGGAGAGCCAGGGGGTGGGAGATCATCCCCGGGGGCAGAGTTTGCACTCATGGCAAGTGAACATCGACCAACCAGGGAGGGTGACAGCACATCTCTGGGCAGCTCCAGTGGGCAGGTGGGAAAAGAGGGCTGTGACGCAGGCTCAGGCCCAGGGCCCAGAGCAGCAGTCACACCTGGCTGCGGCAGGGCCACTCGGGGCGGTTTTGCTCAGCTCTTTGGCATCGGGTTTCTGCTGCGAGGGTGGAGGGTAAGCCAAGAGGCTGAGGAAGCAGCTCATCCTTTGCACATGCAGGATTCAGACTGAGCTGACGCTGGGCTTTTCTTGCTGGGAAGTGGAACAGTAAGAACTCTGTGTCCACTTGTCAAAACAAACCAGCTGTCCACAGCGGAACCTCTCAGGTGATGGGGCGGGGGTAGGTGATAGAGCCTGGCCTCAGGTGCTGCCACCTTCAGCCAACCTCAAGCAGGGGCTGTGGGGCTCCCAGGGGCTGGCTGGCAAGTGGGGCCAGCACAGCATCACGCTCTGAGACCCCCATCTCCCAGGCAGGGGCCAGAGAGACGATGATCCTCGCCTGTTTTCTACCCGTGCAGCCTACCCAGGTCTGGAGACCCATAAATACTGAGGCTTCCCACCTAGAACGTGGGGAAGGAGTTTCAGGGAACAGCTGCACATAGCTGTGGGGATCTGGAGACACTGGGGTACATTTACTGGGGGGGGGGGGTCATAGATACGCCTGAGCCTGATTTATTCTATGCAATGTCTTGCAAGTGTATACACTCATGCCACTTCTTAAAAAATTAAACCACAGTACGGAGCATGGAAAGTGTGAAGGTACTCACACTGCCGCCTCCTGGGACGTGTTTGATATTATCCTTTGAGCCACACTTGGACTGGACGTTGCTAAGATCCAGCTTCTTATTAATTATCTGCACCTTTGATAGCCAGAAAAAAGGATGAGTGACACACCCCACCCCACCAGCCGCTCTGCACACTCATTCCGCTCCCAGCGTTGGGGGGGAGGGCGGTGCTCTGCCTACAGAAGGTGGCTGGGCAAGGTGCGTTCTGGGGAGCCCTGGGTGCTGAGCTTCAGGATGGCCAGGGAAGGGAGGGTGGCCCCGTGAAGGCACCCTGGAATTGTGGGTGAGTTGAGGTGGGCCCCACTGTACAAAACACATCCTCCAAGAGGCAATTTTCAAGTTTTCAACCTACAAAAGGACTGCATTATGGAGCTCCCTCAGGGAGCCTGTAAACCAGAAGGTTGGGATGGAGTGAAAAATGGGCTCAATTACATTAATAAAAAGTAAAGTCTCACATGTGTCCTCATTCACAGACCCTATCAGACCCATCAGAGCATTCACCAAGAGCTTTAGGTGGGTGTTCTCCAGCCTGTTCAGCATGGGAATCACCTGTGGGTATTAAAAACTAAATAAATAAATAAAGCCCAGACCCCTAGAATCTGGAGGGGTCTGGCCTAAGCCTCTGCACTTTTGAACATCTCCCCAGGTGATCCCCTGATGCACAGCCACAGTCCTGAGAGTCACCGACTCTGTGGATGGGACAAAATGGCCTTATGGAGAAGACACAGATGTCCCTCCACAGGGCTTTGTCTCATGGATGACAGGGCATGTCTTCTCCCAGCCATCGCCCACCCACCCTCTTCTACCTTAAGTACCACCAGGCACTTGTGTCTGCCCCAAATGGTCATTATTTCTATTTCTGGGAGGCTCCTCTTTCTCCAGGCACCAGGGAGAAGGTGTGGAGATATCAACATTTGAGTGGGAAATGACTTTTTACCTAATATGCCTAAACACCATGAAATAAACAGGCAACCGTGGCTCAGAGAAGGAGGGTTGAAAAACTCTAGGTTTTGTCTGCTAGGTCAGTGGTCACATCTTCATTGCCAAGCCGCCTTTCCCTCAGGAGGTCTATGTTTGGAAATAAGGTGCCTTAGTTTTTATTAACCACAGATATAAGTAATTGCCAAATGGGTTTACCAGTTAAAAACCAGCTTTGCCAGTTTGGTTCGTGAGACCTCACCTTCAGCCTTTGTGATCTCAAACTCTGGCCGGAGGGCGAGAGCTGGCCGAACAAGGGGTTCACAGGTCCTCCACAAAATGAGGACATGAGGGTGCCATAGCAAGGTTTTCATGAAGCCAAGTTTTGTCCATTCTACTTTTTTGTGTTAAAATGACCTTTCCTTTATTAAATTATGTGGATAGTAGATATTATTTATTATTTTGAAACAGCCTTACCCTAGCAAAATAAAAATATAGTAATCCTATATTGAATCCCACCCCCAGTTTTTACCTTAATTTTACTGGTCTATATATAAAGGCCCGGGAGCAGCATATACCCACTTCTTCGTTTTCTCTAATGTTCCTTAAAATATATATGTTATTTTTAAAAGTCTGCTTTTTCTTTTCATTTGAAAAGTGATGTACCATTATGATTTGGGAAAATAGAGGTGGTTGCACCACTTTTCTTACCACCCTAATACAACCACTATTGCAGTTTGTTGTATTCCCTTGAAGACTTTATTTATAGTACTAATTATTGTGTACATACAATTTTGAACCCTATTTTATAAATGACATCATATCCCAAGCATTCTCCATGTTCTTACAGTCATCAGAAATATTATTCTTAATGATTCATCACATTCACATTGTGAACCCCATTCCTGTGCTAGTAAGGCATTTGTGTTGAATCCATTTAAAATAATATAAACAGGGAGGAGATGTGGCTCAAGCAGTTGAGTGCCCACCTCCCACATGGGAGGTCCCGGGTTCAGTTCCTGGTGCCTCCTAAAGAAGACAAACAATGAGCAGACAACGAGCAAAAACAACAAGCAGACTGTACTAGTTGGGCAGTTTGAGGTAATTATGAATTCCAAAGAAGAGATATTGGATTATGCTTCTAAACTGGTCTGCTAATCTGGGCATGATTAAGTTATGATTAGGGCGGTGACTGGGCCATGTCAGTAGGGCATTCAGCCCCACCCCTTGGTGGGTGGGGAATCGAATATAAAGGGCAAGGAAAAGAACAGAGGGAGCAGTTCTGATGTTGGAGTTTTGATGCTGGAGCCGGGGAGGCAAGCAGATGGAGGCGCTCGGTCGTGAGGAAGGAGAGAAGGCCCCCGGATAGAGACAAGCCATTTGCCTGATAGTCTACAGCTGGCCTTGTGGAGAGAAGCAAAGCCTAGAGAGCCTAATAGTCTACAGCTGACCTTGGGGAGGAACCAGAGGAGCTAAGCCCAGAGAGAAACGCAGCTCCGGGAAGAGAAGAACCCAAGAAGCCTGAACCCTGGCAAACGTCGGCAGCCATCTTGCTCCAACACATGGCAATTTGGTGAGGGAAGAAACTTAAGCTTTATGGCCTGGTAACTGTGGACTTCTACCCCAAATAAATACCCTTTATAAAAACCAATCAATTATTGGTATTTTGCATCAACACCCCTTTGGCTGACTAATACACAAAGAACAAAAAAAACAAGCAGAGGTTGGATGTGGCTCAAGCAGTTGGGCGCCCACCTCCCACATGGGAGGTGGTCCCAGGTTCAGTTCCCGGTACTTACTAAAGAAAAACAAAACAAAACAAAACGGACAATGAGCAGACAACAAGCAAAAAAAAACCCACAACAACGAGCAAAAACAATGAGCAAACAGACAAGGGAGTCATCTCGGGCAGTGGTGGGTGGGAAATAATAATATAAACAGCCTTAACACAAACATCTTCCATCAAGGAGCATTCTTCTTATTATAGGTTATTTCCATAGCACCGAGTCCCAAAAATAGAATTTTGGAGTCAAAGTGAGACATATTCTAAAACTCTTGTTACAACTGCC
This sequence comes from Cabassous unicinctus, assembly GCA_029593785.1. NCBI lineage: Eukaryota > Metazoa > Chordata > Mammalia > Cingulata > Chlamyphoridae > Cabassous > Cabassous unicinctus. Next base: position 20,071 of record JAQZBX010023723.1, read on the forward strand.
CAGATGGCCTCCTAAAAGGGTTGCAGTAATTGACCTTGTGAGCATGGTTAGAAAGCGGTTTCCACGTCGCTGCTAGCCCTGGGTGTTTTTTAAAATGGTTTTGTTTATTTATTTGACCAAAATAAACAGGATTGCACTGTTGGCTTATTCTGCGTTTCTTTGATTATTACTGAAATTGATCCTTTGTCCCCTTTCTACTGGTGTGTTTTTTTCTAACATACAAATATTTACATTTTTTATACACTCAGATTCTTCCTTTAAGATGTAGAAGCTATTCCTCCATTAGAGGCTGGCTAAGTATGGCATTCCACTTCCCCTTTCTCCACTGTTCCCCCTCCCCCACCCCAGCCCCATTTTACAGAGAGGTTCAGTGACTCTTTCCTCAGTGTCGGCGCCCACACAAGAATCTCATCTGGGCATTTCTGCCCCCACCAGCTACCTACGTTACAACAAAGTTTCCCCTGAGCTGTCCTCGAGGCTGTTGCTTCATAAACCAAATGCAGAGAATACTCCCTCTTAGCAAACACTGACATTCTCTCCTGCCAGCAAGGAGACACTAACACAGTGCCTGGGTCCAGTCTCACACGCCTTTTAAAGCTGCTGGAGTCACCACCGCCCACTGCACAATCTTTGAATCCATGCCTGACACCCTCTGATTTTAAGGAGTCCCACATGAACTCTTTTGTGGGGATCAATTTTGTTTCATAACTTTCTACCAGATAATCTGCTGTTTTTCAGAAAGGAATTAGAGAAGTTTCGAATTTTTTTAAAGTAAAATTAAACAATAGAATTGAAAAGAAAACATTAAAAGAAACAGGTCACCTGGACTGATAATTACAAGACTGATCATTACATTTAGCTCTGACCTTCCTGGAAGCCAAGGCAAAAAGGGAAATATGATGGGTTATATAACTCTCCTTAACTAACAAGGAAACTTACCTGATTTTCAAGGAAGATAACCTTGTTTTCTGTACTAATCTGTACAACAAACTCATCAAGTGGGTCTTTATCAAGGGACATTATGCAATAACTCAGGCCTACAACACATAGAAATTTTTCCATGTGACTTTTTCTTGTCCCAACTCCACAAAAAGGCAACAAGCTCTTGGGATATTTGGCTATAGACACAAGGATGTTTACAAAGCAGACGTGTATTACTGTAAATACACATTACAGAATTTTAGATATACAAGGTACTGGTTAGCATTACATAACCAGAATCCTGAAACTTAATTTCTTGGTTAGCGTATGTGCATGATACCGCACCTCTAGCTCTAGACAGACACGAGCATACCCACCAAAAGCGAAAACAAAGTTTTGGAAGCTACAAATTTCGACTGGAGGGATCCCTAGTCAGGAGAGAAGTTCCCAGGGTCAGAATCTGACCCTGGAGAGGCTGGGACTGGGGTGGAGCTAGGGGCAGGTTCACTTTGGTTTAACCCATGGCTTGGAGGACTCGAAGTAGTCCCAAATCTCACAAGGTCTTGATTTGGGTCTGTTTGACCTCAGGTCTCCTCCCTGACCCCCTACCCCTGCCCCAGGAACTTCCAGGCTGGCCAGCATCCACCGGGCTGCCCCTGGCTTGGCCTGGCTCCAGCTCCTCCTGGTGTTTGCTGGGCCAGGCTTTGCCTCGCCAGGGTTACGAGGCCCAGTGCTGAGGGCTAACGCAGCTGCTGGGAGGCTCCGGCGGGAATTTAACAGAGGTGGGCTTGGGGCACCCAGGCCAAGCCTTCTCTTCAAGTCCAAGGTGGTCGGCCCGGGAACTAACCCAGCAAAACCTACCTACTTCCCATCAAGTCGTCTAGCCAAAGAAGAGATGGAATAACAAAAGGAGAGTCACCTTTAGAAATATTTACACTGTTTCTTTAAATAGTGACCTCCCAAGGTCCTTTAAAATGACTTAATTTACACAAGATTTTTCAGAAACACAGATACTAGGTGCAGGGAGAGATGTCCAAGGGGTCTCAGAGTTACGGGGCTGCCCCATCGAGGGTCCCAGCTTGGACCTCTTCTCACTGCAAGGGTTTGGCACAGCCCAAGTCCACCTGAGTCCCTGGCCCTGATCAGGAGAGGCAAACCTCAGGCCCACTGAGGACAAGCTCTGTTGACTCCAAACAAATGTTCTCCACACGAGCTTTTTAAAGTGACAATTGGGACTTTACTAATAAATATAATAAATTTTAAAAAATATTTCAGTTGTCTATTATGTTCAGTGGCGAATGAGAAGGGGAGGGAATGAAGAGGGTTGGAGAGAGACAGAAATAGATCAGAAAGAGACGGGCGAGGTGACTGGGGAGAGAGAGAGACCAAGGGTGGGGGAAGGAAGGGAGGTGAAACAGAGCAGAAAGAGGCACACAGATTTAGAGAGAAAGAGACACTGATGCAGAGCCGAATTCCAGAATGGACAGACAGCCACAGGGGTCCATCGCCATCTTGTGGCCACCCGCAATATTGCAGCCTGAGGCTCTAGACCTCCAGCTTTGGTAGCTTTCTTCACATTCAAGCTGCTGGCCTGTCCTCCTGAACAGCCTCAGAGGCAGTGGCTTTAGCGCCACCTGTTCAAGCCCCCATGCCCTGTCCTGGCCATGACCCCTGCACCTTCTCACCCTTGACGGCCAGAGTCACACAGCCCCATTCCCACTCCATCCCCCAATTCTCCTGCCCATGCAGCCTCGGCCCCACACTAGCTCTTCTCTCTCACCCTGGGTGGTACCTGCCCTCCCTGCTTCTTCAGCTTCCACGGGGACCCCTGTGCTTCCTGCTTTCTTCCGTGTGCATTTCAGAGGAAGTCACTAACCACGGAGAGGGGTGCTGGAACTCGCGCTGTCTTAGCCCCAGCTGTCCTCGGATTCAGCTCTGCCTCCCGCTGACAGGTGAGCCTCAGGGTCTAAACACGTGTGTCCTCTTCTGGCTACCCCAGCCTCCTCCAGTTCCATCTTTAGTTTACTTTTGCTCTAAAAATCTCCAGGTGGCAGTTTTACCACCCTCTCTCTTTCACCCAGCACTCTACAGGGGCTGCCCTTTCAAAGGCCACTGAGGGCCCCAGACAAGGGTCTGCTCTGTCTTCTCTGACTTGTTGGTAAGGCTTGACAGGGTGGGTGGCCCCTGACAGAGTGGGTGGCCCTCAAAGGTGCAGGTTGCCCCCACCTCCCCATGCATATTCCCTGGCCATGCTCTCCCTCTGCCACCTTCCCCCTTCCGCCAAGCTTGCTCCTTTGAATCTTCTCATAGCTTAAATGCTGCAGCCATTTTTTTTTGCTCTTTTAATAACAAAAGCCTTTAAAACTATGAATTCTCTTCTAAGTACAATATGGGGCACTTCCAGCCTAATCCACAGGTCCATTGCCAATGCACTTGCAAATAGTGGTCTTCATTCCCTCCCTGAACAAGCAGTCACATAGGAAAAGTTTTAATTTCCAAATAATTGCAGCTATGTTGGTAGTGTTTATACAATTAGTTTCTGGTTTATTACACTGTGGTCAGAGAATAAACTCTTGCAATTTCTGCTTTTCTATATTGATATGTACTTTTCCATATGGCCTAGATAGTTTATTGGGATAGAATATGAACACTTAACAATAAGCAAAACCCCTGCCATATTGTTTAATTCCTGTTATTACTCTGCTAATTTCCTGTCACAGTTTTGTGAAGTTTTGTGAATCCCAGAAAAGACCATGTTCTTTGAACTTATCCATTCCTGTGGCTGTGGGATCCTTTGATTGCATTAGATTCAGTTAGGGACCATTTGATTAGATCAATTTTTATTAGATCGCTGTAGGGTCTTTGATTGGACATGTGAGGCGTGACCCCCTTGCTGGAAGCTTATGTAAACTGAGAACTGGAAGCAGAAACATACAGAGAAAGACAGCTGCCTTTTTGACCCTGCCACATGAGAGAGGACAACAGAAGGGCAAAGAAGCCACGAGAGGCTGAGAGAGATTCCAAAGGCCAGGTGCTGTGCACACTCTAAATCACCAGAGCACAGAGGCTCGGAGAGAGGCCCCCGAGAGGCTAGGCCCACGGAGCAGCTCCAAGCTGAAGAGATGAGCCTTGCCATGTGCTTGATGGCCCCCAGCTGAGCTCTGAGAGAAGGCAGCGGCCCAGACGGAGAGCTGCCATTGTGCCTTGCCATGTGGCAGGACTCCAGGATCTGCCAGCAGAGACCTTCGGTGAGAAAACATCTCTGCCGATGCCTTGATTTAGACATTTTTACAGCTTTGGAACTGTAAGCTTTGACCCTAATGAATTTCCATTACAAAAGCCAACCCATTTCTGGTATTTTTCATCGGCAGCCTTAACAAGCTAAAACATTTCCCCTTTCAATTACATGGAATTTCTGTGGCCTTTCCCCCTTTACTAGCATATACTGCTATTTAACACCTCCAATTACAACTGTACTTCTATCCATTTTATTTTTTTCTGAGTATAAACCTTTTCAGTGCAGAAAATTTGGGAAGGGAAATTTTTAAAAACTCACTCCATCTATGAAAGCAGTCACTATTAGCATTTTGCCATTTTCTTTCAGTCTTTCTTCCATGCATAGTTTTTACAGAGATGACCTACTTAATTTATAAAGTTCTAGTCTTTTAACTTAAATGGTATGACATAACTTAAAATTATTAAAAATTCTTTTCAAGGATCCTTTTTAATGGGCTACGTAATATTTCATAGCATTACGGTATCGTCATGTTTGCCTAATTGCCTCCCTACTGTTAGACATTTACATGGGGCTCTTTTTTACTTGATTTAGATTATACAGCATGTACTATAGGACCGGCTCTATGGGAGGCCACAGAACACAGAGACCTCAGTGTGACCTCACCAAGCCTTTGGTCCAGCCCAGAGGAAGGTGACACAAGACACTTCAACAGCTCAAGCTTTAGCAGAGTTCAATTGTGCAAGCTATGAGCATTCCTTTCATGTGCCAAAGAGCTGGACCTATTTGCGCCCTCACGAAAAAATATAAGAATGAGATTTCACATGACTTGCACCCTCACCAGGTAGTTTATCATCATCATCATTATTATTAATGTTTTTTAAATGCTGGTTCTTTGGTTCTGTGTCTGCCTCCCCTATATCCCCACCCCCAAAACCAATAGGGCTGGGACAAACTTGGGGAGGGGGATGCAGGACACAGAGGCTGGCCTAGTTGGGTCTGAGCTGACTGAGGAGCTAGGGCATATGGAATCTGCAAATGAGGACAAGAAGGAACAGGGAAAATTAGTCATCAGCCCCAGGGTGCACGGAAGGCCCTTGAAGTTGGGGTTGAGCCAGAGGCCAGCAGGTGAGAGTTCAGGGCACTGGGACCACTGCACACTGCAAATACCTGGGGAGCCCACCGCGAAGGTTCTAAGGGGTCTGGGGTGAGGCTGCGGCACTAAGATTTTCAAGAACATCCACCCACCTCCCCCAGCCCCACCCACGGCCCTCCACCCCCAGGTACTTCACGTTTTGCAGTCAGAATGGAGAACTGTGGCCCAGGACTCTGAGAAGCAGAGTGCCAGTTGGCTCTCTGCGACCCTCCAGCGCTAGCCCCTCCTGCCCTCCTCGCCTACCTTTAGTTGACCCAACTAGTTCTCCTGGGTGGCCAACAGATTATCTGTATGTTCCTCAAAATCTTGTTTCACACGCTTAATGCAATACATGCTCACTGTTGCAAATTGTGAAAACAGAGAAAGGTGCAAAGAAGAAAGGAGCTGTTTAACATTTTTTCCCCAATAAAAGATTTCTATTGAGCTGCAGTTTTCAAGTCTCTGCAGGTTTATAAACATGTCCCGTCTCCTGCTTTTTCTTATTCAATGAGATAATCTATGTGAGGGAGTTGAGTTGTTCTTCAGACTCGCATAGCTTTGCCCCTTTTGTAGCCAAGTATTTGTTGAGCATTTACTGTATACTGGTCCTATGGGAAGCCACGGGGACACAAAGATCTCAAGGCAGGTCCCACGGGCCCTTCAGACTAGTGCAGACTCCAACAAGCCATCTCAAACGCCTCTTCCACGGACCCCATAAGAGTTTGTTTTTTTTTTCTTTCTTTCTTTTTCTTTTTTTCATTTTTCCTGGAGATTAACTTGTTGATCTTTGTTGTTCTGGCTGAGATTTTCTTCATTTAAACTTTCTAGGTTTGCCGTGGAATTTAAGGGAAGCTTTTTACGCCTCCCTCTGCCGCTTTCCCACGCCTCCTCTCTCGAAGCCACACTTTCTCCTTTAAGCCTTTAGCAGATATGGATGTACCATGTCCTGGGGTGGTGAGGCCCTGGGGTGAGGGCTGGGCCCCGGCCCTGCCAGGGGCCTTCAGTGGAAATCTTCCTCCCACCCAGGGCTGTCCTGTTGCTCTTAGTAGAGCTGTAAGAACCGAGCCACGGGGGCCCAGATCTTCCAAGCCAGCCTCAGGGGAACTCAGCTGACAGCAGAGCCGCTCGCCATGCCCCGCGGAGGGTTCGTCCACGCACCTAGACAGCACTGAGTTACAGTAACTCTGTCTTCAGTGAGGGCCACCTGCACAGTCTTGTGGGGGCTCAGCCTCCACGCCCCCTGCAGTCTAGACAGGGAGGGGCAGATGCATGAGGTCAGGTCTCTCATGGGCTTTCAGAAGAGGGAGGGAAATCCAGGAAGACTTCTTGGAGGAGATGGCATTTGTACTTGGGCTTGAGGGAAGGGTAAGAGAGCAACGGGTGGAGATGAGGAAGGAAGTCATTCCAGGCAAATGGAATGTATAAAGTGGGAGTGAACAAAGTGCCCCCAGAGGGACAGGGGGCAAAGCAAGGTGAAACCAGGGGTGAGTGGGGGAGTCAAGGAGGGGCATGGCCAAAGCCCAGAGGGGAAGCTGCAGATTAAGGCTGTGAGGAAGGGGAGGTTCGTTGGGCAGAGTCCTGGTGAAGTCAAGGTGTAGGGGCAGGGAAGATTCCAGAAACACAGGCAAGAAACTGGAGGTGAGGAACAGGGACGGTGAGAGCAGAAGGGAGCAGAGGCAGGGCCAAGGCAAAGGCTGGGCAATGAGGCTCGATACCAGTGGGTGGCTGGGATGGCTGGGGTGCCTGCTGTGTCTGCCCTGGGGTCACAGAGTCTTGCAGGTGCTGCCTGTCCTGAGACGTGAGAAGGTCCCAGATGCGCGTGGATCAGCAATCCGGATGGCCAAAGCAGAGTGTTGAGGGAAGTGGGCAGGTGACAGGAGAGAAGCCAGGAAAGGCAAGTCAGGGAGCTTCCTGGCATTGTTTTTGAGGCATAAATGGGAACCAGAGTGAGGGCGGTTGTCAGAGTTCCTGCAGGAGAATCAGGGCTGGGAGCTGCACGCTGCCCCAGCGGTGGGGCAGGGGAGAACCCTCATGGTCACGTGTGCTCACTCCAGGAGCTCCTGATGGGCCACGTGGGAGCAGGGGGCCAGGGAATCTTCCCTTTAATAAGCGAAACATGTGCTTGCTGGGGAGAGGCGGACTTTGCATTTAACCATGACAGATGCCCTCGGGCGGGAGAGCCGGCTGCCCGCTCCCGAGTTTCCGGGAGCTCCATTCTTGTCCTCCTGGCTCTAGTCCCTCCTTCTCGCATCTTCTCCACCTAGGGCATGGCTGCGCTTGGGGGCCTCAAAGACGCCTGAACGGACGCGCATCGTGAACGCAGCCTTACCGTTGTACCTGGTGGCCTTTCCCAGCCCACCACATCCGCAAGGCTGCTCCTGCGCGGAAGCTGCCTGTGCGTGACGCGGCAGGGCGGGCGGCGGCTCCGCGGGCGGCGGCGGGGCTGACGGCGATGGTTTCCCTAACGAGCCTAGGAGGACACACAGACACTGCAGGGAGGCAAACCCGGGCCCGAAGGCCAGCAGGCAGTGGCCAGGGACCCAGAAGAGACCAAGAGGGAGGCTGCCCCAGTATCCTCACTGGGGAGGGCCCTGTGCATTGGGAAGGGCAATGGGGGAAGTTTCAGGAAAGGCGCTGAGATGGCCGGATGCTACCGAGGCTGGTGATGGACGAAATCAACAGTGCAGACAGCGCCCCCTGTGGGCGAGAGCGCTCCCACCTGAAAGCGGGGCGTAAAGCTTCCCCAGCCCGCAGGAGGCTCTCTACCCCACCGGCCCAGCCCTGAAGGCCCACCCATCTGGGTCTCAGGGCGGCCCCTCCTGCTCCCCCTGGGCGTAGGGGAACGCCCCTGCATTCCCTGCACGCTGCCTTCTCCTCTCCCTCTCCCGACCCTCCTCCCTGGTGTTGGGTGTGGAGGAGGGACAGGGACAGAGGAGGAAAGGGGGTCCAGAAGGGTCTCCCTGTCTCCCTCCGCTCAGGCCCTCAGAAACTGATGTTTCTCCACCTTTAGGAGACCCAAAGATTTCACGACCGCTACTTGCTCCAGAAAAGTCAGACCTCCAAAACGGAAGCCCCCAGTTTCCCCAGAATTAAAGATTTAGGAGAAACCTAACAACCTGAGCCAATGCTCAAGGAGCGACAGAAGCCCCACTGTACAGACTGCCACATTCTACATACGACACAGGCCAGGGAGCCCCTGGCCTCCTGAGTGGAGAACCCCGAGCCAGGGAGGTACAACCCTGGAGCTGCTGACACTGTCCCACCAGCAGGGGTTGAAGGAATCAGCAGGGCACTCTCGCTCGGTGGTGACGCTGATAAAGACCCGGACCATAACCCGATGTGGGTGGAGACTCGGGTGCTACGTGAGGGGTGTGAGCCGGACCCCCCAAGCTGAACCAGGCTGGTGGTGGGAGCAGGGCCTCTGCCCCAGGTGAGGGGAACCACAGTCCTTCCTCCTGGGGCACCTGGACCAGCACATGCAGCCAGCCTCCATCCACCCTTACCTTCCCGCCTCCTGGCTGGTGTTTCAGGTTTTCGGTGGAGCCAATCTTGGACCTGACGTTCTTCAGGTCTGGCATGGGGACGGGGGCGGTCTGCAGGCGGCTCTTGGCTGAAGATGGCGACTTGGGGGGAGTGCGGACCACTGCCACCTTCTTGGGCTCCCGGGTGGGTGGGGTGGGCAGGGAAGGGGTGCGGGAGCGGCTGCCAGGAGTCCCTGGGGAGCCCGGGCTGCTGTAGCCACTGCGGTCCCCAGATTTTGCAGATTCACCTGGAAAGGAAGGAAAGGAGTAAGGCCAGGTCAGGGCGAGGGAGGGGGCTTAGAAAAGGCACTGGGAGCTGCCTGTCCTGAGGGCCCCTTCCCAGCCTCAGGACAGGATGAGGCAGATGGGAACAAGGTCGAACGCTCAGCCAAACCAGCAGGAGAGCCCGCAAGTCTATTTCTAGAGAAGTGTCTCCTCCCTGCCTTGTCACTTAGGGACAGAGACACCTGTTTCCCAGTAAAGCAACTGATTGGTCATCAAGGACCACCCGATACCCACTCCCAGAGATGGGACCAAGTCCGACCCACAGCCCTGTGGGTCAAGGAGATGGGCTCCAACCAGCTGTGTGGCCTCAGGCTTATCACTGAGCTCAGGCTCTGCAACCCGAAAAAGGAAATAACGATCAGAGCCTTTAGGGAGGGAAGCTGCAGTGATGTGGTCAATGTGCGTCATGAAGCTCTAGTGCAATTCTCCTGGCCTGTACCCTGAGCAGCAGTGATGCAACGACGGGACCCAGCTGCCACCCTCAAGCCTGCTCCATTAGACTGCTTACCCGTGGGTGGGTTTTAAGCTGTTTGGCAAGTTCAAGGCCCCTTTCCCTGCCACACTCCCTGGAGTGCATGGACTCCAGCACTGTATGCTTGCTCTATGTCTACTGTCCCCTTGTTCTCAAAGAAGCCATGCCACCTTATGCCACCTGTCCTGCCCCACTGCTTCCTCCCCCAGAATGCCCTTCATCCACAGCTGTCCATGGCAAATACCAGAGCACCCATCCAAGTGCGATGCAAGCGTCGCGCCCGCCAGGAAGGCTGCTGTGGCCTCTCTTCTCCTCTTCCTCTCCCCAACACTCAGTCCCTCCCCTTCCCCTGGGTGTCCTTCTATGTATGCACTTGTCTTGTCCTCCTTACACTTCAACAGTTCACGCTTGTCTGTCTCATGGGTTCTCAAAGTGTGGCCCATGGACCTCTTGCATCTGAATATCCAGGGCAGCGGGTAAGGGAGGGGAAGTAAGACTTTTAAAATGCAGATTCCTGGGTCCCATCCAGACCTGTTATATCAGAATCTCTAGGTCTGGGCTCTGCAAAACTGGTTTTTTCCAAGCTCCCAGGGGATTCTTGAGCACACTTGAGCCTGAGAACCACTGGACTAGATGCTGGGTCAAGATCATGGCTTAGCTCCCTTCCAACTCTGAGAACCATGTGTCTGAGTTTTACTGCTGGTCTCCAAGATCCCTGCAGCAATGTCCACCCCCCATCTGACCCAACTCCAGGAGCCATCTGTAACTAACACAGCACCCACTGGGCCCAGCCTGGAGAAGGGCACCTCTTCGTGTGTAGCACTGTGAAAGGAACTGGTGACTTCTCTTGTCAAGTGAAGAATAAGAATCACGGTTTTTTTTTGTTTTTTTTTTTAACTTTATTTGTACATTTAATAATTGAAAATATAAGCAATTAAAAACTAAAAAGTAATCACAGATGAATAAATATATACATTTCTCCATTAAATG
>JAQZBX010023724.1:0-30650 GCA_029593785.1 Cabassous unicinctus
ATGATGGCCACAAGAATAAACAAGTAGGATACAAGAACAATTAATTATCAGGGAAGAGAGCAATTTAAAGCCTGAAAATATCAAAATGATCAGTTCTAATTCATGTGTGTCAGAACAGAGTATGGATATAAGAGGAAGGCAATCACAATAAAAATAACTGATGATGTTAGAGCCACAAAAGGACAATGTAAATAACTTAATTGTGAGAAATAGGGATACAAATGTGCTGTAGAGATATGGAATAAGCACCAGCACCCAACATACTTTCTCTGACATGGTGACCACATAGAGAAGAGGTTTGCAGATGGCCACATAGCAGTCGTAGGCCATTGCTGAAAGAATAAAGAGTTCGCAGATGATGAAAATTTCAAAGGTGCTAGCTGAGTGGCACACCAATTCTAAGAAATTGTATTATTTTTCACAACAAAGTTTACCATCATTTTCAGACCAACAACAGTAGAATATCCAAGATCAGTAATGGACAAATGTCTAAGGAAAAAGAACATGGGCGTGTGGAGCTTGGAATCCAAATGGGTCAAAATAATCATGCGCAGATTACCTATCACTGTGACCAAGTATATGACAAGAAAGGTAGCAAAGATGGGGGTCTGCAGCCAAGGCTGGTCCGTGATGCCCATGAGAATGAATTCAGTCACTTGGGTCACTGCATTATGATTCCATTTTTCCATATGGATCATCTTGGGAACCTGTGTAAGGCATAAAATCAGCACTTGTTGTTGACAAGCCATCTCTGAGAGAACATAGAACATAATGCACAAATGCTCAGGATATTTTCTCTGTCTCAATTTCTAAATAGAGATTCCTCCACCCATCAGGCCGAAACTACACCCATCAACACTCAATTCACTGAAACTTTGGTCAAGTAAGACCTTAGAATGGCAAACTATTTTGCTATTGCTGTCTTGATGCCTCTACAATGACTTAGTTTTATTTAACCCAAGTCTTTTAAATATGTCGATAGGGATCTCTATTATATATCAGCTTTTAAAAATTTCAAGTAATTTGTAAAACAGACATACAGGGACTTTACAAATTATTGGTGGAGTGAGGAATCAGGTGGTGCTTAAGAAACCTCTGACCATTAAATATGGGTTTTCATAATTCTCACTATGAATTCGTTTTTAAGCAATGCCAAATCTAATGCTATAATATGCTAAGTTCAGAGTTTTGTTAATAATGTCATAATATGCCTTTGTCACATATGCCTGTTGCTTCTGCAAATTGATCATTTCTTCACAGTTGTCCTGCAATCATACATATCTCTTCTCCACACAAAGGACCTGGCCATTCTGATTATACTTGAAACTTAATGGAGATTTATGTAAAGAGGCTGAGCTGAAAGAAGAATACAAATTAATAGATATCACTCATTGTGGTCACATTATGTGTGAGGCACATTTTGAAACCCTTCCCATTAACTCATGCGATCCACACAATAACAATAGGAAGTGGGTAATGTTTCTATCCTCATTTGAAAGTAAGGAAATTGAGGCACAGACAGTTAAATAGCTTAGCCTAGATCACTCAGCTAATAAGTGGTGGAGTCATGATTCAAATACAAGCATTCTGCCTTAAGAACAGGTTTTTATAAACCCAACATACTGCCTCTCCATCAAAGGTGAGCTGAGTAGATAGGAAATAAAAGAGCCAGATAATAAGGACACCAGGGAAACAAGAGTAGACCAAGATAACTTTTTAAATAGGTGACTGAAGGAAACTCATTTGAAATAAAAAAAGTGTTGTAAATAAAACACAGCACAGAGTATCAGGGGCTGTATAACAAGTCTATCCTGATTATCAATTATTTTGATGAAAGAAAAGTATATTGCAAAGGAAGAAGCAGTTTTGCAGAGCATAAGCCTGTCAAGATATTCGAGGATATTTGAGGATGGTAGTTTTAAGCTGCATGACCTGAGGAAGTTTCCAAGACCAATGTTTATACTCACCTTAATGGAGTGTCACATTTGTCTTCCTTTAGTTTTAATCCTTATTGTTGCAGGAAGGATTTAAGTGTTTTTCTAGCCCCTTGAGACTCATTTTCTTTAAGTTTTACTTTGAATCAAGGATAAACACATTGCACATAATTACCTCAAGAGAGAGTACATTAGATAACCGTCTATTATTATCTGAAAATTCCATTAGGAAAAAGTCAAAAGTATTTTTTGCCTGTGTCTAACTGAATAAATAAGTTACACAATATCATGAAACACTGGACATCAGAAATATACCTCTGTTTTTAACTCAGTTATACAACATCATAAACAGAGTAGGTATACTACACACAAATGTTATTTTCCTCGTTCTTTCTCTCTCTCTCTCTCTCTCACTCACACACACACATACACATGCAATACATGTGAAAATAAAGAATGACTTCCCAAAAAGGGATTATGCAATATTTGATATGCAACTGCCATTAAAAAAAGAGAGATTTTTCTGGATATGGAATTGTAAGTTGGCATAAGACAATATCTTATGATTCGTATTGCTTCTGCCAAGAAATTTGTGGTCATTCTTTTTTTGTTCCTCTGTATTTAAGTTGTCTTTTATCTCTGGATGTTTTTAAGGATTTCTTTTTACAGATGGTTTTTAGAAATTCGATTGCAACATGCTCTGGCATGATTTTATTTTATTTTTCTGTTTATCCTGTCTGGATTTCTTTGCACTCTTATATCTCTGGGAGTTTAGTTGTTCTGTTTTATAAATTTGGCAAAATTCTGGCCAAAAGTGTTTTTTTCTGCCACACTTATTCTATTATTTTCCTCTGGGCCTATAGTTAAATACATGCTAGAGAGCAGATTATTGTTAAACAGAACAATGAGACAGTTTTTATATTTATTTCAGTAATTTGTTTTCTTTCTGACTCCTTTTGGATAATCTCTATTGTGATATTTTTAATTTACTTGTCTTTTTTTGTCAGTGTATAATCTGTTGTTACTCTCATTCAACAATTTTTATATTCATATCTGATATTGTGTTTTCATGTCTAAAGTTCCTTTTGGTTAATTTTTTAATCTTTTCTTAATTTCCTGGTTATGTTCTTGTTTTTTGTTAAATCACTGAACATATTGAACTTATTTTTAATAGTTGTTTTAAAATTCTTTTCTGCTAATTGTCTTAACAGTTCTTTCAGGTTCTATGCCAATTGACTGATGTATCTATTGGATATATGACATGTTTCTACTTACTCGTATGAGCAGTATTTTGGATTAGATGCTAATTATTGTGAATTTTATGTTAATGCATGTTATATTTTGTTGTGTGTATAAGACAATGTTAATTTTTTACCCAGGGATCTCATTGTTCCTTTTGAAGCTTGTTTTCTAGCTAGGTAGGCAGTTGTTAGAGTTCCAAAAAGCCAAAGAGTATAGGCCTTGTTGAAGGTCTCTACTGAATGCCCTGGTCTTCAACAAGGCCTATACTCTTTGGCTCTTTGGAACTCTAACTTAGCCTGTCATCCCTGACTTCTGTGATTTGTTCAGCTGATGCATTCCTGGTCTTACTTTCCACAGCCTAGTAGAGTTTGACTGCTAACATGCTCGATTTAGCCACAAACTGAAGGAAATCTATTTTAGATTTGCGGGGATTATTCTCTGAATAATTCCCTCCTCAACAGTACTCTGTCTTGTAATAGCTTTCAAAAGCCTCAGCTTCCAGTGAATCCAGTATTTGTCTTCTCTTTTCAACAAGCCCATGTTCACTGCTTTGAATTGACCTGGAATCCAGAAAGACTTTAGGCTCTGTGCGCAGAATATCCTGGAGCTCATTTTTCTTTTCCTGTCTCTTTGAAATCACAGTCCTTTCCTCCTGTTTTCCAAAGTCTGAAAACTTTTTTTTTTTTAGGAGGTACCAGGGATTGAATTTAGGACCTTGTACATGGGAAGCAGGCACTCAACCACTGAGCTACATCCGTTCCCCTGAAAACTTTTGTTTCCTATGCTTTGTGCAATTTTTTAAATTGTTTACAGCAGAGGTTGATTCTCATCCCAATTACTATGTAATGGAAGGCAGCATAAATATGATAGCATTTTAATTAGAAATCTTTATATGCCTATCTAATTTTAGATATGAAGTGAAACATTTTAAAAAAGACGGTAGCCTTTTGGTGCCCTCTATATGAATTGCATATTGCGATTGATGACTAGTAAGGGTTATGCTAAACTGCTAAACATTATGCTGTGTAAGGATGAGAAAAATCCAGAGCAGGGGAGATATATGTTTTCAGTATAATATATCCCTATGAATATAAAAATAAATTTATAAAATTTCTTAAATAATAGTTTTGCCAGGAGTTTTTGTTGAAATCAGTGAATGGTCTGAGTTTCCTATCTAAGCTGACCAATTGAATTTGAAAAATAAATATCACAGAGTACAAAAGAAATCTCTTTAGAATGTATGGAATTTAGATCAGAGAATAATTCAAATCCACATGAAGAAGTATAGAACATGGGTAAATAAGGACATGTAGGGAATATAAAAGATTATATACATATATATTTCTCTTTTTTTCCATTAGTTGATTTAAAATAAATTGTACCAAACAATAAATACAAAGCTGCTTTGTTGACATTTACATATAGAGATGCAATACATATGATAATAATAGCATGACAATGAATCAATGTTGAAGCAAAGTTTCTAATTTAACTGGAGCTAGATTTATGTTAACTGCTTTAATTTTAAATGCATATTGTAATGCTCAGGGCAACACTTAAGGATATAACTCAGTATTATAATAAATAAATCCAAAAAAAGAACTAAAATGATATATTAGTTGTCCTTGGTGGGTACAATGAACTGGAGAGTAGGTGTTGCAAATGCATTGAGATTCAGGGCACAGCTAGCACTTGGACAGTCCAAAGATTTAAGTCTCTTGAACATACACTGACTAACTTTAGTACTAATTATAAGTTCAAATAGAAAGACAGAAGAGCCATGTGCAGGGAAACCACAACAGAGTCGAACTGTGTCACGCTGAGAAGCATAAATTCCAAAGTAGGGCCTACTGGCAGGGGACCAAACTCTTGACCTATCTGCTCTGCCTACAGTGTCTGGATGTTTCCAGAACACTGAGGAGCCCCTCTATTTGGTATAGTACCTACTTTTGCTGTCAACGAGATCCTGCTGAGATGTGGATAAGTGTTACTTCTGGAATGACCTCCTTACTCACTTTTAAGTCTCTTAACCATGTAAACTCATTTGTCTTTACGTTTCCCCCTTTTGGTCAAGGTCTTTTGTTTTTTCTTTTTTCAGTTGCATTGCATGTTGGTACTTGGTAACAATCCTTTGGTGCCAGGGAGTCTCATCGCTATGAGTCATGTTCCACTCTAGGGGAAAGTTATTGTGTTTATATGCTGAGTGTGGCTTAGAGAGAGGCCACATTTGAGCAACAAAGAGGGTCCCAGTAGGTAAGTCTTAGGCATCCTACAACAGGAGGCTAAGTTTCAATTTCAAGAGCAAAGGCTCATAAGCATAGTCATCAGTAGCAAAGGCCCATCAATGGACCATCCTCCTTCACTAGTCATTGTCCCTGTACTTGGAGGATTGTTGCTGTTCCATTAGAGAATGTGGCAGAGCTCCCCAGGATGGGAATTTGATATTCTTTTGGTTATTGTGTGAATCTCCACCCACTGTAGCAATGTTCCGTGAACATTTGAACACATTTATATGACTTATATGTATGCCCAGGTGAACCTCCTCCCATGTATCCCCCAGTAATGACACCCCACAGCAATGGTCCTCTCCTTCGACAGTTATAACACTTCTGTGATCCAAAACTTCAAAAATGAAGCCAATAAAGTAGCCAAATACATTTAATAAGAAAATGAAATAATAATGATAAATTTAAACATAAGAAACAAAATACAAAAAAAGTTTAAAAAATAAAAATAAAGTAAAATAGAAATATTGGGATATTAAAAAATAATGAAAAATATATAAAATTTTTTTTGCCATTTTGCCTTTCATCATTGTAAGATAAGTTGAACTTTATGTACAGTGACATTTCCTTCCATTTATTCCCCATGGTCAATGGTTTACATTATGGTTTACATCTTGAAACATACACTTTTATAAATTTTTTATATTTAACAGGGACTGTATGCATCATTGCCAGAACATGTAGAACACTTTGCATCACCCCCAAAATACCCCTTGTTTCATCTTTCCTCCTTTCCCTCCCCTTTGGGTCCACGGCAGCCACCAGGCTTCACTCCTTGAAGGACAAGATTCATAGCTAGCTGCAACAACACTGAGGGCTTGACACACTGGGTCTGTCCTCCCTTGTGAGGCACCACCCATGCTCTTGAGAGACTCCTGCTCTTCTGTTTGAGAACAAATACCAAGGAACCGATAGTGTCCACAACTGCAAGCAAGAGAGTCCCATCCACTGGCCATATTGGATCGAAGCCTCCCCTCAATTAAAGGTGGAGAAGGCCTCACCATCCCAGAATACTCAGGTTTGGGGAATGCACTATGAACTAAAGTAGATTTGCTAGTATTCTACTATAGACTTAATGTGATTCTAGCAATAGAAGAAATATCATTCATGTGGAGGCAGTGGTCAATGGAGGTTTTGAGGGTAGAGAGAGGGAAAACAGGTATAATACATGGGCATTTTGGGAACTTGGAAATCATCCTGAATGACAATACAATGACAGATACAGGTCATTATATATCTTGTCATAACCTACAGAATTGAGTGGGAGAGAGTGTAAACTACAATGTAAACTAGAAACCATGCTTAGTGGCCAAAAAGAGATATTTGATTATGTTTGTAAACTTGTCTATTCCTCTGGGCATAATAACCCTTTGATTGTATTAGATTCAGCTGAGATGCCAGATTAAATTATGTTAAGATTAGGGCTTTGATTCAAACACGTCATTAGAGTGCAACTCAGCGTTGAGTCCCAGCCCCCTTTGGACTGATAAAATAGACATTTTTATGGAAGTAGACACACAAGGAAGAAGAACACAGAGGAAGACAAACAGCTCATTAGACAAGGCAGAGACCTCTGGGAAGAGAGATGAGTCTGATAGTCTACAGCTGACCTTGTGAAGAGAATAGAACAGATGAGCCTGGAAAGAAAGAAGTGCCAGGGAGAGAGACAAGACTTATGCCAGCCTACAGCTGAGATCGGAATAAGATGGGACCACAGAACCTTAAGAAAAAGAAGGAACTCAGAACCCTTGCAGACATAGCCCACCATCTTGCTTCAACATGTGGCCAATGACTTTGGGTGAGAAAGTACCTCTTATGGTACCTTGTGTTGGACTCCTTAGGGCCTTGTGACTGTAAGCTTCTACCCCAAATAAATATGCTTTCTAAAAGCCAAAAAAAAAAAAAAAGGTATATTAAGTTAGATGTCTTTTAGATTAAAGAAGACATCAGAGAGGTAATAGAAAACTAAAACACATGAGACATATAGAAAACAAATAACAACATGAAATGTATTAATCTAATCATAATTTACTTAAGTGTAGTTGGAATAAAAATTCCAATAAAAATTCAGAGGTTAAGAGACTAGATAACCAAACAAAATCCAATTATAAGTTGCCTATGAGAGATATAATTTACATTCAAAGACAATAATAAGTTTAAAATTAAGGTATGAAAAATTATACCACATGAGTAGCAATCAAACATGACAGTGGAACTTACTGTATTTATAGGCAATAAAATAGACATAAGACAGTGTTACTAGAGACATAGTAGTATATTTAATAATAATAATAAAGTCAATTCATCAATATAATACATGACAATTACTAACTCATAAATAAATACACACCTAACATGGAGCCCAAATATATACAAAGCCAAAAAAGACAAAATTGAAGGTAGAAATGGACAATTTAGGATTAACACCTGGAGACTTAAAATACCCCCTTTCAGTAATAGACAGAATAACTAGAAATCAACAAGGATGTAGAGCATAAAATTTGGAAGGGATGAAGCAAATATGTTTTTGTTCACAGACACTTGATAATTCTTACAGCCATTTCTAAGGAATTTTTAAAATTATGTTGAACTAATAAGTTTAGCAACATTGAGGAGCAAAACCAACATCCAAAATTTATGTTTATTTCTCCATATTAACAACTATGATCAGAAAATGAAATTAAGAAAGTAATTCCTATCACAAGAGTTATGACATAACATCAAATATAATAAAATACTTAGAAGTAAGTTTAACAAAAATGACAAAACTTATACACTATTGTGGCAGTTTGATATTTTTTATGAATTCCAAAAAGAGATATTAATTATGTTTGTAAACTGTTCCTCTGGGCTTGATACCCTTTGACTGATTTAAATTTGAAGGCTTTACATTTAATTGATTAAATCAAGATTAGGGCTTTCACTCAACCATGTCATTAGGGCCTGTAGGGTTGAGTCCCTCCCCTCTTGGTGGGCAATATAAATGGATGCTCAATCAAGAACATAGAAGCAGGAACATGAGAAAAAAGGAAGGAGCTCCATAGATATGGAAGAGGATCCTGCAGCCCAGGGATCAGAGATGAGCCTGATAGTTTGCAGCTGAACAGAAAAGAGAAGCTGAGCTCTATGGCAGCCTACAGCTGAGATCAGACGAAGTTGGGCCCATGGAGCCTTAAGAGGAAAGAAAAAGGCTGAACCCTCACATATATCGCCCTCCATCTTGCATCAACAAGGGGCAACAGACTTTGGGTGAGAAAATACCTCTTACGGTACCTTGAATTGGACTCTTTAGGGCCTTGTAATTGTAAGCTTTTACTCCTAACAAATACCCTTTATAAAAACCAACAGATTTCTGGTACTTTGCCTCAGCACCCCTTTGGCTGACTAATACAACTATATATTACAAAACCTTGCTGAGAGTAATTAAAGCTTTAAATAAAGAGACATATGTCATGTACATGGATTAAGAGACTCAAAATGTTTAAGATGGTAATTCTTCACAAATTTTTTTGTAAAGATGTATTTTATTTATTTATTTCTCACCCCCCCCCATTGTCTGCTCTCTGTGTCCGCACATCTTCTATTTAGGAGGCACTGGGAAATGAACCTGGGACCTCCCATGTGGAAGGGAGGAGCCCAATCACTTGAGCCACCTCTGTTCCCTGCTTGTTGTGTATCTCATTATGCTTCCTTGTTGTTTCTCCTCATTGTGCCATCTCCTTGCATCATTATGTTGTGTCAGATAACCATGCCATCCTGTCACGTCAGCTTGGTGTCTTGCTTGTCTTCTTTTACAGGCACCGGGAACCAAACCTGGGACCTCCAATGTGGTATGCAGGCACCCAACTACTTGAGTGCAAACTTATGCAATCTGAGTGCAAAATTTACTGTTAAACTACAGTCATTGAGACAGTGCATCATTGCCATAAATATAGATGTAAAGCCAAGAAATAATGCCATATATTTTTCAGCAATTGTTTTGAGACAAAGATTCCAGGGCATTTCAAAGAGGAATTTTCTGTTTTATCACCAAATGTTCCCATGGCAATTGGATATTTATACCTCAAACATTACAGAAAAATTACCCAAAATTGATCATAGACATATATGTAAGCATAAAACTATAAAAGTTCTAGAATTAAAATTAAGAGAAAATATTTTTTACCTGAGGTTAGGCAAACATTTCATAGAAATAAAATTCCAATGTGATCCATAAAGAAAAAATTAAAAATTTGAATCTCATCAATAATAATAACTTGATTTTCAAAAAACAAAAGATTCCATATGGAAAATGAAAGGACAAGTCACAGAATGGTAGAAAACATCTGTAAATCACATGTCTGTTAAAGGGCATGTATCCAGAATATATAAAGAAAAATTACACTCAATAAGAATACAAATAACCCAATTACAAAATGTGAAAATGATTTGTTGGATTTTTTAACAAAAATATATATAAATGACTAATAAGTGTTTAAAATTATCTTCAATACCATTAGCCATTAGGAAAATGCACATTAAAACTACAATGTGATGACATAAACACTCATTATAATGGCTCTAATAAAAATTAGTGACTACAGCCAAGTATTGGTGAGGAGGTGAAGAAACAGAAAACTCTGGAAAAATTTTTGGAAGTTTCTTTAAAGCTTTAGTATAGAATCACCAATCACCACAGCAACTCCAATCCTATGTATCAACCAAAGAAAAATGAAAACATACATATACAAATGAGATGTGTACACAAGTGTTGATAGCAGCATTATTTATATTAGGCATGAACTGGAAGTGACCCAAATGTCCATCAACTAATAAATGGATAAACAAATACTATTCAGCAATAAAAAGGAATGGACTTTTAAGGTATACTACAACATGGATAAAATGCTCATGCAAAATAACATTATGCTGAGTGAAAGAAGCCAGACACCAATGACTACATAGTGTATAATTTTGTTTATATGAAAATTCCCCAAAAACAAATCCATGAGAAAGAATGTAGATCAGTATTTGCCTGGAGCTGTACGTGGGAGTGAAAATTAATTAGAACTTTGGATGTGGTAACTATTCATGGGAATAGAAATATTTAATAACTGGATCATGGTATATTTACATGACTTTATACATTATTTAAAACCATTGATTTTGTAATCTTGCAACTTTCAACCTGGATCATGGTTTTGCAATTCTACAAATTCGCTCAAATAAATTTGCGTAAAATCCATTTACCTACAATAGGTGAATTTTTATGGTATATAAATTAAACCTCAATAAAACTGTTAAAAGCATGATAAAGTTACAGTATCAGGATTTTAAAAATGTTATGG
Organism: Cabassous unicinctus; assembly: GCA_029593785.1. Taxonomy (NCBI): domain Eukaryota; kingdom Metazoa; phylum Chordata; class Mammalia; order Cingulata; family Chlamyphoridae; genus Cabassous; species Cabassous unicinctus. Next base: position 10,789 of record JAQZBX010023724.1, read on the forward strand.
CTAAGTCTCAATTTATCCAGGTGCTATAAAATCTGAAGCCTGATTTATGACTATGCACATTCTACAAATATTGAAATATAGCTGAATTTGTGTACTGAAAGTATGACCCCAACATGACTTTATGTTTATGAAGTTTTACATATTTGTTAAGAGTGTGGGTTTTTGAGTCAAACTCATGGCTTGAATATCAGTTCTGCCATTTATAAGTTGTAAAACTTTGGCAATTTACTTAATCTCAAAAACTCAGTTACCTTTGCTGAAAAAATATTTGAAAATGAAAATGCTACGTTAATTCAGGTTAAAAGTACAAACAGAGGAGAGTCAATGTGGCTCAAGCAGTTGAGTGCCTGCTTCCCATATGGGAGGTCCTGGTTTTGGCTCCTGGTGCCTCCTAAAAACAAAAACACAAAGAACAAGCAAAGAAATGAAAAAAACAATTCAAGGGATCTGATGTGGCTCAGTGGTTAAGTGCCAGCTTCGCACATATGAGAGGTCTGGGATTCAATCCCTGGTCCTGGTCAGGGAAGGGAAGGGGAGGGGAGGGGAAGAGAGGGAACAAGAGGGGAGGGGAGGGAAAGGGAGAGATAGATTATTATGATCATTCAACTATATAATATCTATACTTTATTGCTTAGCACTCTGGCCGAAATATAGGGCACTTCATGAAAATTATAACATCCAGAACTTAAATATTTTCCAATTTTATTACTAATTTTAAGTTAGTCTTTTTTTAGCAAATAAAATTTTTTGATACATATTAATAAAGCATAAATCTACCCAAAGTGTACAATCAATGATATTAGGTATAATCACATAGTTGTGCATTCATCACTTCAGTCATTTTTTAGAGCATTTTCATTATTCCAGTAGTAAGTTAGTCTTTTGTAGAAATCAACTTACAAATCAGAAATGGATTTTTGTTTCAAAACTGTGGTCATAAGAGATGATAATAATAGCTGTTAATTTCTAATAATGTCTTCCTATTTTAGGAATTGTGATGATATTTGACCTTAGTCTTAGAATTGTTTCAACTTTACATTTACATGGACCCTAATCTTATTCTTCTTCTTTGCTCAAGGGATTTGTGATTGGCCTGTGTTGTAATAGGCAGATTGTGATGAGTGTGCCAGAATCTACTGCACATTAGAAATTTCCAGTTTTTAGGAGAGGCTTCTTTGTTTGATATGTTGATTTCTGATTATTTCCTTCCCACTGTGGTTAATGTGCCCAAGTTACATGCTAGGAATACCACATTGGATTCTAATGCTTTACTTCTTGTTACTGTAATATGTTGCTCATTGAGGAAGTCTTTCTCATTATGTGATCCTTAAGTGATTTAAACTATGAATACAAAGAAAATACAGCCTAGCATATATTATATGCATATTATACTGTATCTTTGTGCATCCAATCTCTATTCTCCTGCTCATCCTCTTTGGATTTTCCATCTCACCCTATTTGTTTTTGGACTCTATCATTTTCACCAATGATGCCACCTTTGTTGATACACTCTCATATCATCCTTTTTGGCATGAAGCAATATCTTTTTAAATTACCAATATGAGGAAATACTTCTTGCTACTTTTAATCTCTCATTTCTTCTATATAAAATTTTTACATTACTACCCCTTTCTAGTCACATGCTAATAAGGGCATCTATACATTCATAGTTATAGTGATTTTCCAGTGTGGCATCTTAATTCCTCCAGGCATTTTCTTTTCTACTTTTTAAGAAATGTGACACCTTTCTTAAAAGTGAGTAACAAATGAAAAACCCAATTTCCTTGATTCAAAACAGATAGAAGGTAAAAAATAAATAATATAAAATAAAAAATTATAAAAAGACAAGATTGGGGAATATTTACACATGAGTTTTTGGAAAAAACTTCTGAAGATTAAGAAAGAGACTCAGAAATCTCCTTCCAAATAAAGTCACAACCATGTCACTGCTAGTTTGTACAACAGAAAATGTAAAAGCACGTTGACTTTACACAACTTTTTCATTAAGCTCTGAGTGTTTTAACAATCTCTCTATACTTTAGAGTACAAATGAAGTCAAGTGTTTTCTGGGATATTTTTCATAGTATCAGGTCAATGGCTAGTCTAGAGGCTGAAATATTTGAGAGTAAATTCATTTCAAAGGAGGTTTATTATTCTGCTTCCCTGGAAATGCCATCATGGTTACATGTACAAATACTAATTATTACATTAATGTATTACTACATGGGGTTGAACCAACAATGTTTACATTAAGAAATAATGATTTTATTCAACTTAATTAAATTTAAAATTCAGCTAAAAATCTGTCTTCAGTGTATTATACATCTGGCTGAATCTAACATACTTCATTGGCCTTATTTGGTTATACACAATTTAATGGTCTTCTAAGCACTGCTTCTTAAATCCAAAAATTTCCATTTGAAGACCATCTTAATAGCTAATAAAATAATTGGTTTGATGAGACAAATATTGTTCTTTAGCATGTGGTCTTACTTATTCCATGTTTAAATAGAAGACCCAACCAGGAAATAAATTCAACAGAATCCAAAGTTGACTCTATACATCAAAGGAATAAAAAATTATTTGTTACATCTTTAATGCTGTGGAATTAAAATTACAGGTGTTCCATATTAGGATGGAAATACAATAAAACAAATTTGAAAATGACCAAGAATGTAGGGCTGATATAAGATGATTATATTAAATTAAAATCTTACCTTATCCAAGATAACTTTCCCCTACCTTTCTATTCTCTAATCAAGGGGAAAAAGATATTGGCATTAAAACTGTAATAAGTGTGACAATATTAAAGCAATCTCAAAGACATTGAATTACAGTTTTTCATGTCTCTGAGTCTAATTTTGTATTGAAAATTTATATTTCTTTTCTGATATAAGTATCATATCCAAAATTTTGGTGTCTGTACTGGAAGAAGCTGCTCAACACTGGAACTCTCTTATAAGCAAAGTGAACATTTTCATAGAATGCTAATTTGATTGCTCATATATTTCTTCAGGTCTATTTCTATGATTATTTGTCAAGATTCATTCCTCAAATCCAATGCCATAATTATCTCTGGATCTTATTACATATCAGATTAATTAACGTTGATCTGGTGATTCTGATTTTTTGCCTGAGATATATCCTGCTCACCTGTATATAATCCAAGTTGTAAAATAGATTTTGATGTACACACAGATTAAGAACTATCAGAAAATGGAGCAAAATTTTTAATCAAAGTAAATTTTCCCTTTTTGTCACTTGTGGAATTTTCCTAAATTCAGTCTACTAAATGTTTAAGAATACCATAATCGCATACATTTATAATACTTACAATAGATGAATAATAGTTACAGCAGAGACAAATGAAAATTTTTTCAGAATCAACTAAATTTATTAATCAAATAATATCAAGCATGAAAACATATTCATTTATGGTGCCCTATGCCTATCAAAAATGTGTAAATTTTATTAATTGGAATAAAATAATTTCTAACATATGCTGGTTCTTAGAATTTAAACTATAAATTCAATGGGTTGTATTTTCCCGCTCAAAATATTGACAAGGTTATGGCATTTTATCTTAAATATACTTATCAGTACAATTTGGTTAACTTGTAGTAACAAGGATTTAGCAATCTGTTATTACAGTTTTTTGAAATGTAGTAGTTTACTCAACCATACATAGATAGAAGGTAAGAAAAAAGCCAAAGAATTAAAGTGGTTTACTTTTCTCATCCATATTTTGCTGCTCTCTTCAAACTTATTTGATTTTTTTGCCTTGTATCTCCCTTGACTGCTAGAAATATTTACTCCAGTCTCTCTGCTTAGTCCTGGCAAAGTTAGTGAATACACTATTTGTTTATTAATTTCACAACTCCTGTAACCAGCTTAAATTTTAATATGATTTTTGCCAAATCCTAGGCTCTTTAAATTCCCAGGCTCAGCGTAAGACTGGTTTTGGTTATTTTAAACATTATTTCACTTTCTGATTAATTTTATTTGGTAATTTTGTTGGCTTCATGTTTGGAGAGGTTTTTGAATACAGAAGGGTCACAACAGTGGCAGGGGAAGATGACTAGTACAGGGTGTCAGTGATGGGGTGATGCATTGGGAAGGGGCATGCCTCTAAGGCATATGAATATGTTCAACTCCTTAAATTGACTTTCTGGGGCATAATGGCAAACTACATCAACCACCTCTTCATTTACTTATAGATTTCTAAGTTGACATTGATTTAAAGAAAGAACATGGATTTTTCAGGAGTCTCATTGAAGCACCCTTCACGTCCTTATTCCGCAGGCTATAGATTAGGATATTCAGCATGGGTATCACCAGAGTATAAAACACTGAAGCCATTTTATCAGTATTTAATGAATGATTACTGTGAGGTTGCAAATACATGAATAGCAGTGTACATAGAAAAGAGTGACTGCCATCATATGAGAAGCACAGGTGGAAAAGCCTTTTTTTCTTCCTTCTGAGGAATGTAACCATAAAACGGACAAGACAATGTTGAGATAGGATACTAAAACTAAGGTTATGGAGAAAAATAAATTTGTACCTGAAACAATAGGGACTACTGTTTCTGGAAAGTAAATGTCAGAGCAGGACAATGCTAACAGAGGAACATTATCACAGTAAAAATGATTGATTACATTGGAAGAACAGTAAGACACAAAAACACACACAATGAAACGACAACAGCTGTACAAAAGCTATAGAGGTATGTGAAGGATACTAGCAGAAGGCAGATCCATGGAGATACCACCACCATGTAGAGCAGGGGATTACAAATGGCCACATAGTGGTCATAGGCCATCACAGCTAACATGAAAACCTCAGCCACTATGAAAACCAAGAAAGCACCCAGTTGAGTGGCACATTCATAGTAGGGGGTGGTTTTCTTTTTTGCTAAGAAATTCATGAGCATTTTAGAGGCAATTATGGTAGAATTGCCAAGATTGATGATAGCCAAATGTCAGAGGAAAAAAATCCATCAGGGTTTGAAGTTGAGAGCCAACATTGGTGAGGGTAATGATGCCCAGGTTCCTTGCCACTGTCAGCCCATAGATCACCAGGAACACCAGGAAGAGGGGAATCTGGAGCTCTGGACATCCTGAGACCCTTATGAGAACAAACTCTGTCACCCAGGTGAAATTTCCAGCCATGGAAGAGTTTGGAGATTCATCTGTATGTGCAAGAAAAGAAGTGATTATAAAATTCAAGGAATTATTTTCTAGGACTGCATTTAGATGGCAAAGACAATTCCTTGGGTGAGGTTTCCTTAAATTATGTAGTATTCTAACTCAATTATTAAATTCAAGCCTCTAAGTTTGGTAAACTTTGCAATTAGTTGGGAGAGAGAAAAGCAAATTTACAATGATCCAGAATAGTGTATCATTTGGGGAAAGTTTTTATTACAGAACTTTATATTGTAATAAAATTATATAAAATAATTTATAAAATATTTCTGGCCATAATCTTTAGTATCATAAATTTAAAAATGAATATCTTTTTAATTTTAATAATAATAAACATTCTTATTTTATAGTGCTTCTATGATAACTTTATTACATATATATATCAAAGGGTTGATATGTTGTTATAATATGGCTGAATAGTTTCCTGTAGTTGTTTATTTTAAACCTGCACCTAACAAAGTAAATTAGAGTCTCTTCCCAGCATAGTCGATGATTCTAATGGTTCCAAAGAAGTCCTGTCATACTCTCTTATGTATAGATTTCAAACTAATTTCCAGAGAGTCAAGACTATATCATAATAAATGCCTGATCTCTAAAAGTTAAGAACTGTGTCCATTTTTTCTCTTCTTCTAGAAAGAATAGATTATTAAGAAGAATAGGAAACAATTCTGCAATAAGGAAAACAATGAAATTACAACATAAAAAGAAACTTTGAAATAAGACAAAGATAATACCTAAATCTGTTGAGGATCTGATACCAATTTCTTTCTGACACCAAACACTGTTCTTTCTCTTAATTTCTTTGAATCATTCTCTTTAATTATTTACCAAATATTTGTTGAGTTCCTACTCTGTGCCAGGTAATGTTCAAGCTTCAGATAAATCACATTTCCTTCACCTCCTCGATCTTCTTTTCCAAAGACAGGGGACAAATTAAAATCTGGTAAGGGAACATATAAACAAGATAATTCTATATTGTGATAAGTTCAGTAAGTGAATTAAACAAAAATGTATAATTGTTACAACCTGGGAGAATTATTTCCCTAAGAGACAGCTATTCTGAGAGGGTAACAATTGAACTGAAACCTGAAGGATGAGAAGGAAACAACTATACAATAAATCAGATGAAAAATATTGTGGGATCCCAGTCACATTTCTTGAAATGTGCATTTCTTGAAAATGTACATTTCTTGAAAATTTCTTGAAAGGTACATTTCTTGAAAATGTGCCAGGATAGAGACAAGCTTAGTTTTATTTTTTTTTAAGAGGAGACGTAATGGAGGCCAGTATGACAGGATTATGAAAGAACTGGAAAATTAGTGGGAACAGATAATTTAGGCCACAATCAATATTTGTATTTTATTCTAAGTGAATTGTAAGACATTGAGAAGTTTTAAATTAGGTGAATTAACTTTAGCTTTAAAAAGGATTTCTCTGGCTGTTCTAAAAGTGATGAATTATATAACTAGAAAAGAGTAGAGGTGGGACAAGTGTAAAAGTAAAGATATGAGTCAAGAAGTAGTTATAGGGTTCCTGGTGAAAGATAAATGTTAACTTAGGTCAAAGTTAATGAGTTGGAGACAGAGAGAAAAAACATTTGAGAAAACAGTTGGCACAGAAACAAAATTAAATATAAAACAAAATTAATATAATGAATTATGTAAGACATGTTTGATGGAATGGTAGATGTCGGTTGGATCACCCACTCATGTTTGCCTTTTGCAGCTGGGTGAATGTTCATGACAATTTTGAATATTAGAAGAAATGGTTTAAGGTGGTGTGAGAGATTAAATTGTGTACCTCAGTTTGGACATGTTCTAGGTCCTCATTCTGGTGGGTGTGGACCCACTGTAAATAAGAACTTTTTAAGATGTCATTTCAGTTAATGTATGTCCCAAATGAATCACATTGGGCTTTTTTGCTAGTGTCCTTTGTAAATAGAATGAAATTCAGACATAGAAACAAAAAGCTACAAAGAAAAGATGAAGCTGGTAGTCAAAGGAACCAGAGAAGAAAATAGAAGACATCGCCGTATGTATTGTCATATGACAGAAAAACCAGGGACCGAGGATCACCAGCAGCCAGCCCCAGAACACCAGTCTTTGGGGCGCCTCCATTTTTGTCTTCTCCTAATCTCAGCACTGTTAGCCAATCATTTCCATTTTTCAAGCCAACCCATTGTATGGTATTTGTTTTAGCAGACAGGATACTAGCAGGGGTGAGTTTGATCAAAATGAGATTTTGAACATGCTAAGCTTTAGGTGCTTATGAGACATTTAAGTAATCATTTAGGCAAGCTAATATTTAAGTCTAGAACACAATAGTGTGGCTTGTATGTGGAAACTTGAAAAACAACATCCTAGATGATGATACATTTGTTTTAACTCTTTTGCAGTTTTTCTTATATTTGAAAAAAGAAATTTCATACTATGTTGCTTAACAAATTTGCAGCTCTTTCCACTGAGGACCTCCCCTGTGTTTTTGAAATTCTAGCATGCCTTTTTGTCCCCAAACCCTGGGTATTGCTTCTATATCCCCACTCATGCATTTGCATATGTCTTTTCTTTTTATTGATATTTTAGATATTTAATTATGTTCTCTTAATAACTTCTTTTATCATACGCTTATATTGTGAATATACAGGCATAAATCAGAAATATTATGGGTTCTATTCCATACACTACAATAAATCAAATTTTGCAATAAAGTTAATCAAACAATATATTTCATTTTCCAGTGCATGTAAAAATTATATTTGCACTATACTTTGTTCTATTAAGTGTATTATAACATTATGTCTAAAAAACAAGGCACATTCTTTAATTAAAATATTTTACTACTGAAAAATGCTTTCCATATTTGAGCCTTCAGGGAGTCATAATTTATTTTGCTAGTGGAGGGTCTTGCTTTGATCCTTCTGTCTCCCGATAACCATCTTCCAGACTCTAACTCTGTGAGTCTGCTCAATTTCCTTAGGTCACATCAATGAGGTCATGTTATATTTGTTCTTCAAGTGACTAGCTTACTTCACTCAACGTGTCTTCAAGAATCATCCATGTTGTCATACATGTCAATAGTTATTCCTTCTTACAGATGAGTAATATTCCATTGTATCTACATACCACAATTTGCTTATCCATTCATCTGTTGATGGATACGTGGGCTGCTTCCAATTTTCATTGCCTTGATCTTGATGGCTCCTGAATGATCAGGTGATTGTTGAAGGTCAGGGTAACTGTGGCAATTTCTTAAAAAAAAAAAAAAAGAAAACAATTTCATTTGAGGCACTGAATGACCTTTTCATGAATGATTTCTCTGTAACATGCAATGTTGTTTCACTTACAGTAGAGTTTCTTTCAAAACTGAAGTCAAGCTTCTCAAATCCTGCCAATGCTGTATACTCTATGTTTATGTAATATTATAAATCCTTTGTTGTAATTTCAACAATGTTCTTAGTATTTTTATCAGGAGTAGATTCCAGCTCAAGAAACCACTTTTTTTGTTCATCCGTAAGTAGAAACTCCTTACCTGTTAAAGTTTTATCATTAGATTGTAGCAATTCAATCACATATTCTGGCTTAAATTCTTATTCTAGTTCTCTTGCTATTTCCACCACATCTTCACTTACTTCCTTCACTGAAGTCTTGAACTACTCAAAGTCATCCATGAAGGTTGGAATCAACTTCTTCTAAACTTCTGTTAATGTGAATATTTTGATCTTCTCCCATGAATCACAAATGTTCTTCATGGCATTTTGAATGGTAAATCCTTTCCAGAAAGTTTCCCATTTATTTGGCCAGATCCTTCAGAGGAATCACTATCTATGGCAGTTATATCCTTATGCAATGTATTTCTTAAATAATAAGTCTTGAAATTCAAAATTTCTCCTCGATCCAAGGGCTGCAGAATTGATGTTGTATAAGCAGGTATGAAAAAACATGAATCTCTTTTTACATCTCCGTCAGAACTCTTGGGTGTAGAGTTTATTTTCAATGAGTGTTAATATTTTGAAAGTAATCTTTTTTTACTGAGCAGTAGTTCTCAAGAGTGGGCTCAAAATGGGTCTAGGAATCACAACTATTACCCTAGTGATCCACTAGTAAAAATATGCTGCCTGTCCCTGTGACCTTATGCTCTGCTGTTTTAAATATCTTATTTTCAAAGGAGGAGTGCTTCCACCAGGAGATGTAACAAAGATTCCATTGAACTGAAAGTTAAAACTGCCATCATGCTACTTTGGACTCCTCATGTCTCTGAATCAACAGGTAAAGATGGGTGTTACTGTACTTGTCGGTGCAATTGATCCTGATTATGAAGAGAAAATAGGTCTGCTCCTACAGAATGGAGGCAAAGTAGAGTGTGCCTGGAATATAGGACATTCCTGAGGATGACTATTATTTTTATCTTCCCCTGTGAATAAAGTCAATGGAAAATTAAGAGTATGACTACTCAATTGAGGCAGGCTATTAATGGCCCAAATGCAACAGGAATGAAGTTTTGGGTCACCTCCCCATGCAAGATACTATGACACACTGAGTTGCTTGCGAAGGATAGATGGAATATGAAATCAGTAGTGGAAGGAGTTAATTATCAATATGAGCTATGACTTTGTGACCAGTAGGATGGCAATTTTTATGGTTATTTTTACTTGTTTTTTGTTAAAATATATTAATATATAATAAATATATTTTGTATTTCCCCTTGTCATATAAAATAAATTATATTAACCTTACACCACTGTATTCAAGTTACGGGATATAAAGGATAAGAACAAATATCACCCAGGGACTTCCATCCTCTTCTAGGAAAATGATTAATGCATTTCCAGTTGTATGTAGGATAGTTGAATTATGTTAGGCAAAAATAATCATATTATCATATTTATTTAGAGATTTAGGATGGTTTAATTGGATGCATATGGATGAACTTGACAGGGGTGGGCAGTGATGGTTATTTTCATGTGTTAACAGGTTTAGGTTATGGTGTGCAGTTATTTGGTCAAGCTAAGCAACACTGGTTGATTGTTATTATAAGGGTATTTCATGGATAGACTTAAATCATTATTCAATTGTTTACATCTATATTGCTGTTTATATCTCTAAGCAACAAAGGAGATTGACTTCAGTAATGAGAGGAATCTCCTCATCCAATTATTTGGAGGCCTTAAAACAAGAATGAGAAGTTTAGTAGACAGAAAGAATTTTTATCTTTACTTCAGCCAGTTTGCTTTTCCTGGGGAATTCAACATCACCTTCAATGAAATTTCCAACTTGCAGGCTGCCATATTCAATTTGGATCTAGCAATCCTCATAGTTACATGAACCAATTTCTATAATTAACTTCCCAAGATGTGTGTGTGTGTGTATTTATCTGGGAATTCCTGACTGTTTCACACTATGACTTGGCAATTCCACTACAAGCTATACATCCAAATTATTGAAAATTGAAAACAAGTATTCTAACAAAGGCTTGTACAGGAATGTTCATACAAACCCTGTTCAAATAGCCAAAAGACTGGAAAAAACAGAAATGTCCACCAACAGATGAAGAGATAAGCTAAATGTGCTATATCCATACATTTTTATTCAGCCATACAAAGGAATGAAGTATGACATATGGTGGATGAAATTTGAAGCTATTATGTTGAGTGCAAGAATACAGATGCAAAATGTCATTTTTTTTATGATTAAATTTAAATGAAATATCCAGTATAGACAAATCCATAGACAAAGAAAGCAGCTTAGAGTTTTTCTGTTGCTTGGTGTAAGGGGAATGAGGGGGGATATTTAATTAGTAAAGAGTGTTTCTTTTGGAGATATTGGAAAGATTTTGGAATTCATGGTGATTGTTGTGCAAATTTATGACTGTACTAAATGTCACAAAGTTGTACTCTTTATAATGATTTTTTTTATGTCTTGTGAATTTCACTTCAATACAAAATTATTATGGATGTTCATATGGCAATTTTTATACCTTGTTTATTAATGATTTGTTTATCAGATGCTTCTCTTGATTCTTTTCAACTGAGTTCTAGGACTTTTAGAATTGTTTTATATTATGAATAATCCAATGAAATAAAATGTCAATGAGGACATAGATTTTAGAGTTTGGCTAATGAAAAAAATAATTATATATTAAATGAAAAATGGGTAAAAATAATCCAATGTGTTTTTCATATTACCAATCAATTTTTATTTCATCAATTATATATATATATATTAAATAAAATTACCTTGAGCTCACATATTCTCCTTTTTTTGATGGAATACAAGTTCTAATTCCATAGGCAATATTCAGTTCATTTATATTTTGCATTCCTCTAAATATGATATACAATATATATATATATAATTTAAGCTACATAATATATATTAGTGTTATACTTATTAGCAACCCAATTTAAAACTTTCCAAAAATCTCTATTTTTTATAAGAAAGGTGTTAGACAGACAAATAAATTTCTATTTATTTTTCTTTAACTTATCCAAGATTGTTGTTCCTATTCCTCTGTTTTGATTTTTTACAAAATTTGGAATCTCTATATTTCTGATGATGTTTCTGTTAGTTCATTGGTGGGGGTTATGTATATTTTCTAACTCTATCAGATAATATTTGATTTCAAGGAAGTGATGGAAAAATGCACTTTCACTGTCATAATATTTGTATTTCTCTAGGTTAGAAGCCTGTATACCTGGGGCAAATAGATCAAAATCAACAGGTAGAATAAGGACTGTCCACACTATACTAAACTTTATTTACATGTTTGATAAACTGTAATCATATTTAGCAGTCCAGAAGTTTTTCATAATACACTATCTAGTCCAAGGCAAGGAGAGCAAAAACTGTGCTTTACTTTGTATTAATGATGGCACAAGACTTTCTCTTGTAATTATTTTATTTGGCTAATAAGAAAAAGTATGAAATATAGGAATATGTTTTGTTATTTGTTAATTTTGGGGGAATAAGAAAACTCTGCAACTATATAAATATCTGCACCCAAATGTTTGTAATGTAAAATAATGGGAAAATGGTAGAGTGCTTCATTAGAATGTTTTTAAATTTATTAATATTTAAATCACCTTCCTCTTATATATATTCTATCAATGAATGATATTATTTTTCACCTATTTAATTACTAAGATTTTTTGGAGGCTTTTGGTAATAAAAACTTTTTATGGGGGAGTAATTGGTTCTATTGGCATGTTTTTCTTTCTTCTCCAAAACTTAGTAGTCTCCAAATCCAGTAATAATATGAATTAGAAAATATGCCTATATTTTCCATGGTTTTTACCATAGATTTTCCTCATCATGTTTACCATCAACTATCAAGTTTAATAAATCCTTTAGTCCCTTTGTTCCCTTCCTTTCTTTTGTTCCCTTCCTTCTGTTCTCCACTATGCTTTAATTCACTTTTCATTGCCATTCCTTTCTTTCCTAGCTACTCTCTGTGCATTTGGCCCCTGAGCATCAGCATGTAGGGCACTAATTATCATGGGAGGAAGGAAATAAAATTAAATGAAAACAGATTAAAATTATCAAGTCTATTTCAAGCATAGATAAAAAAATTTAAAAGGTTACCACTGTAAAAATGACTGATAACAGGACAAATAAATACTTCATTGTGCCAACAGGAAAAGTTGAAGCGTGTCTTCAACTTTGTTAGCACAGCTGTTTTAGATTAGAAAATATGATTAAAATAAGATTCAGAAGAACACTATCCTTAAAAGAACTGACAGAAGCAAACACACAGTATACTGATATAGACTATAGTAAGTTTCCCATCAGTGGAAGGATGAGGTTCTATGGAAAAACATCAGGGCACACTCAATCACAAGAAGGAGTTTTGGGGAGGAAGTGATGTTTAAACTGAGAACTAGAATATAAGAAATAAGTAGGCTGAATATAAGGAAACAATTTTTCTGTGACTTATATTTAGTCTCTGATCAAGAGCCAAAGAGATCATAATTATATCTATTGGAAATGTTATCGGGTGACATCTGCCTTTGTTATAATAATGTATTAGAACAATATTCTATATTTAATATTAAATACAATGTTTGCATGGATTTCTAAAGACCCTATAGAAGGCATTTTTTACCTCCTTGTCCTTAAGCTGTAAATTAGGGGGTTAAGCATGGGGACAATTAAAATATAAAATATAGAGGTTCTTTTGTCAGTATCAAAAGAATGAGCAGATATGGGCTGCACATACATAATTAGTAGAGTCCCATAGAACACAACCACCACTGTGAGATGAGAACCACATGTGGAGAAAGCTTTGCTCCTGCCTTCAGGAGAATGCATTTGAAATAGGGCTATTAAGATCAACATGAAGGACACTAGGGCTACTAGAAGGGAGGAAATCAAATTAAATGTTGAAAATACTATGATCAGCAGTTCTAGTTCTCTTCTGTTTGCTCACAGGATGGGTAACAAAGCTACATCATCATAGTAAAAATGACTGATAACGTTAAAACCACAAAAGGTCAAAGTAAAAGCCTTAAATGTAATCCTCAGGGACTGAAAGGTGCTGTAGAGGTAGGGGATACCCACAGGCACATGACAAAGTGTCTGGGACATGGTCACAGATGGCCACATGTGGTCATAGGCCATGGGTGATAACATGAAAAGTTCACTGATAATAAACATAATGAAGAAAGCCATCTGTGTGGCAGAGGCATAATAGGAAATGGTATTTTGATTTATGACAAAATTTACCAGCATCTTGGGACAAATGACAGTGGAATTGCCAAAATCAATGAAAGCCAAGTGTCTGATAAAAAAATACATAGGTGTGTGGAGGTGGGAGTCCACCTGGGTCAGGATGATCATGCCCAGGTTGCCCACCACTGTGACCATGTGGATGATGAGAAAGACCCCAAAGAGGGGAGCCTGCAGTTCAGGGTGCCTCGTGACTCCCAGTAGAATGAATTCAGGCAGCACTGTCAGATTCCATTGGCCCGTTTTATCCAGTTATCTCTTCTGGGAAGAAACAAGGCGATGTTATTAGCTTTCATGTAATAATATCCAAACATAATATTTGTATATATAAAAGAATATTTATTCCTAATATGTGATAGAAAAATAATCCCAACATCTGATTTTGAAGCTATTAAATAATGGTAGAATCTCTAGCTTCCCAATGTAGAGGTATCCATATGAAACTCATTACACACTGATATAACCGATTGAATTAAAATAGAGTCAGCAACAATGTTTGGAGCATGCCCATTGGTAACAAAACCATAATGCTGTTAGACAGCTCAGGAATTTGGCACCTTGTCAGTGGGCTTTACTTTGGAATTTATGCTCCCCATTGTAACAATGTTAGACTCATTTATAGGTACTCTACACCTGGTTCTTCTGCCCCTTTTGCTGAACCTGTAATTAGTGCTATACTTGATAAATATGTGTCCCAGAGACTTAAATCTTTGTTCCATCCACAGGCTAGTTGAGCCCTGAATTTCTGCAGAGTTGCAGCACCTACTGTCTAGTTCATTGGACTCACCCAGGACAACTAACCAGGAGAAGATAATGGACAAAGCCCATCCCAAGGAACATAGAGTGCTGTAAGTGCAAGGAAGATACCTCCATCCATCTGCCCTATGGGATGTAAGCCCCCTCTCAATTAGAAGCAGAAGTGGGCATAACCATCCCCCAAATCCTCAGGATTGGGGAATGAACAATGGAATAAAGTAGACTTATTATTATTTTACTATAGACTTATTAGTCTAGCAATGAAAGAACTCTTATCATTGATGTAAAAGGCAGAGGCCACTTGAGGTTCTGAGAAATGCAAGAGGGAAGAATAGGTGTAATATGGGGGCATTTTCAGGACACTGAAGTTTTCCTGCATAACATTGCAGTGATGGATACAAGCTTTTGTATATTTTGGCATAACCTACAAAATTGTGCAGGACAGAGTGCAAACTATAACGTAAACTGTAATCCATAGTTAGTAGCAATGCTTCAATATTTGTCGATCAATTGTAACAAATGTACCACGGTAAAGAGGGATGTTGTTAATGTGGGAAAGTGTGGGAGGGGGTGGGAGTGAGGCATATGGGAATCCCTTATTTTTTATGTAACATTTATGTAATCTAAAGGTTCTCTAAACATAAAAAAATTAATAAAGAAAGGAATGAAAAAAACACAGAGTTACTAATATAGAAATATAGGCTAGTTCATCTACATGATGAAATCCCAATTTTTCTTTATATACTTCAATTTTTAGCTATGATTTCTCATGGAATTTTGATATTTTTAAAGGGAGAGGCAGAGCTAATATGATGCTATTAAAACTTAAGTTTTAAAGTCTCTTGCATGGACTCTTCCAAGACCCTGGGCGGGGCCTGGCAAAGCACTCATATAGCGATGTATCTTTGTAAGCAACGTAAAATTGCGTTCCTCAGGATCATGTTCATCAGAATCATAAGTCTCCTTTACTTTCTATTTCATCTTCCACTCCATTGCATTACTCTTAACATTAGGTTACCTTCAGGATCTGACCTGACTTCTAAAGTTCAGCTAAGAAGGAATTGAGTTAATAAATCTTTATTGGAGGTGCAGAGAAGGGCATATTAAAATTAATGACAAGCCTTATTAAGTAATGTTTTTTGTTCTGAGATCAAATGGTCTGCTCTGAGACCAGAATGGCGTAGCTGCAATTTAATTTATGCAAATATTATATTTATGAATTTTATGGATTACATGACCATGAGAAAATTGTTTATTGTTGAAATTTTTTTCTTTTCCACTGTAAATAGGTATTTACATTTATCCCTCAATTTATATTTATAATTTTTAAAAATGAAAATCCACAATTTGTATAAACATCAAGGGCCACAAAATCTCAACACATACCTGTTAAACTCTTTGAATAACCTCATTATTCAAGGATATTCATTATTTATTTTTGTATGCTTTATTTCATGTAATATAACATGGTGGAGATGAAAAGCTCTATAAGACATTGAAAATATGTATTTGTGAAATTATTACATCATATATTTCACAGATTAAATTGATTTTTGTAACTAAACAATGGAAAATTTAGAGAGTATAACACTATGAGTTTCAAATAACAGAGTGAAATTCTGTCCCTTTACTTTCATACATTTTACAAGGAAAATGAGTAAATCAAAGTGGAACTACTGTCATTGAAGATACTGAAGCTGCTTTAGCCTAATCCATTTGGAGTCACTCTTAAACTCCTCTCACAGTAAGCTAACCCTCAGTGGAAACCTAAAACTATGCAAGCATGATTTTCAATTGGAAGCAAAATTGAACTCAAAATATCCAGTCACATAAAATGTAGTATACAATTCTTATCATGGAATGCATTCTCAAGATTGAGCATTTTAGTTATAAGGTAGGGAATTCAAGGGCCCCAGCTATCCCCACCCCTATTCCCTCCAGAGACCTAGCAGTCAGTTTGAAGCAACTGCTCTCTGGAGCCTGCTTGTGGCAATTGTCTAGTAAGGATGATTTTTGGTCCTGTGTCTGGCTCAAACTTTCAAGAGAGTGGCAGCAATTCTAGGAATTTGCTAATTTTTAGCTTGCATTTGCTAGCCTGATGGAGGAATTTGGGGTGGGAGCTGGGCAGTTCAATACTGGAGATTGGTGTGACTTGTTCCTGAGGTTGGCTGCTGATTTTCCATTAAACCTCTCTCTGCCTTCCAAATGCCTCTTCCACCACAATATGCGAGCTATAAGTCTATCTTCACTTGCAAAGTCTCTGTCAAATTTGTGGTGTTGCAGTGTCTGCAATCATGAGATTTTACTATAGAGTAGGGGAATCCCTGGATTGAGCAAAGGAACTGTCAGATACTGCCTCCCTCTGAAGATATCTGGATTCTTTTGCTTTGCCCATTTTGCTTGTGTGAAAAAGAGTATCTCTGACCTCTACTGACATTTTAAATTGTGCACATTTTATATACCTCCATTTAGGAATAACTATTAGAGCAAGCATGATACAAAATTGTTCAAAGGAATTGTTGTTTTTCAATATTTAGACATGGTGGCATCAGATATTACTCTGGGTTCAGAGGGTTCTCTGTAACTCCATAACTCAGAAATGTCTCACTATTTATTTGTCAGTTTTCTCAATTTATAAGGACCATTCTATATAAGCAGAACCAGTGGTAAGCAACCTAGTAAGAAAAAAATTGAACAAGCAAGCAAAAGATCAACAACAACAACAAAACTTCAAGGGACATACCTGAAATTATTCTCAGCTTATCAAATACTCCATGGCACATACTTATACTAAAAATCCCCATTTTTATCAAATATTCTATTGGACATACTGGTATGGAAAGAATATTTGTTATGAATCAACTATTGCATAGGATGTACTTATGATAAAGTGTTCTTCATTTTTTATCTGAAATTCTAATGTACCTGAGCATCATGTATTTTTATCTGGCAAACCCAATCTCAATAAATTTTATTCGATGTGATCAGTGATTAAGTTTTCAGATGTTTTTAACTTCCTCTTCACTTGCAGTATCCAAATGTCACTATCAGCTCACGGGGATCAAATATGTCTGGTGCATATACACAATTCATAGGATTGCATGCCATAAAGTCACCATACTTGCCTCAGGGGGGAATTCCAGCTAATAAATGAAATAATGCAGTCTTTGGCTGTGCTTGAGCTTATCAGTTGTCAGTGACCATTAAAGGAGTCTAAGGTCAGAAGACAGGAGTCATGGGCAAATACCAAAATACAAGTAATAGTCACAACGAAAGACAATTCTTACCCACTCACCTTTAATGAAGAATCAATTTTTTTCTCTAAAATTAATCTTTTTTTTTTTTGGTAAGAAGAATTTATGGTTTCATTTCTCTTTTGTGATGCTCCCTTAGGAAGAAATACATAATTTATTGACTATACCCAAATCATGCCCGAGACTAAGAACATTGCCTTGTTGTACCTGCTAATTATCTAGGGCACCCTACCTATTCCCCTGTGAGAAGAGATAAGGGGCAATTCAAGGAAACAGAAAAAAGAAAATCAAATAAATTATCTGTACAGTCCCATGGAAACTACAGAATGTAAAAGCACACATTTACTTACACAGAGTCAATAATCATTGCTATAAGGAGAAAAGTAATAGATAACATCTCAATTTCAGTAAAACTGAAACAGTTGTATAGTTTTTATGAAATTATAAATGATTTAATCATCATCATTTAGGGTTTCTTATTTGAGTTTATTACCGAAAGACAAATATGTCTTAGGCACTTGTTTATAAATATATCACTTACATCATACTTGAAAACATATTATTGTTCTCATAGTCAGAGTACAACTAACTCAAACTGCAATTTACCTGGTTTCATAAAATTAATAACTTGAGGATTTGAAATTAAAGTCAGGTCTTTCTTAGTCCACATTTTTAAATGCATGAAAGTTATTCCTTGTTCTTTCATAATGCAAACCTGTAACAATTATTGCAATTCAACACATTACCAAAATGATTGTTTCAGTTGTATTATTTCTTGAGCTGAGTTCACACCACTGTGGGATAATGTTTAGTACAGTCTCATAAAGAGTTAAATTTGCTTGTAAGATAGTACACCTCTCTCTCATACTATTTTATCCATGTCCGCTTCCTTATTGACTTCCATTTATAGAAAAATTGAGTGATACATACATATTGAAACATAGATCTAGCATGTGCAAATCAATGAGTTTTGATCATGTATTTCATTTGCACCCGCCACCTAAATCAAGATGTACTACATGTTTCAAACAAAAGAAAAAACAAAATTACCTCAAGCTTCATATTTTCTGCATTCTATGCCATTTTTATCATCAAGGAAATGTCTTCATACCTTAGTCCCCAAACAACATCACCCTCTACCTCTAGGAAACTGCTGTTCTCAGTTCTGTCACGACACTTCTTTTCCCTATTCTTGAAATTCAAATGAGTGGAATCATAAAATAAATTCTCTCATTTTGGCTTAACTCACTCAGCATAATGTTGGATGTTATTCTATTACATGAGTATTACCTAATTCTTGAACCATTACCTAGTTGATGGACAATGGAGTTTTGGCCTCTTGTGGAAATATCTAGTATGAACATTCTTAAATATTTGTGGATACATGAAATAATTTCTCTTGGAAAATAAGTGTAATTACTGGGTCATAAGGTAAATGTATATCTAATTTTATAAAATATAAACACAAACTTTCCAAAATTTGTAGAACATTACATTCCCAAAAACTATATTTGAGTTACGTTTCCTCCTCGTCCTTCCAAATATTAGATATAGAAGTTGTCTTTTTTTCACCATTGTAATTTGCATAAACAGGCATCAAATTGTTATTTTATTTTTTATTTAACTGGTAACTAATAATAATGAACACTTTTCCATGTGCTTGTTGAACATTAATCTTTTTTATAATGTCTAAAATGTTTACCCATTTTTAAACTTAGTTATAGATATAGCTTCTTTTTCAGATTTTTATGTTGTAAATTTGTTCTCGGTTTATTCATTTAGTCTCCAATATATTTCTTTGGAAGTTACATTGTTTTAAATATATGTTTTATTCTATGGTCCAACTAAATAATTTTTGGAAAGTTTATTCCTAGGATTTCTTTTCTGTTTCCTGATTTAATTTTATGATTTTAGACCAATAATAAACT
>JAQZBX010023725.1:0-30634 GCA_029593785.1 Cabassous unicinctus
CTGTGTGTCTTCTCCGTGTCTGCTTATCTTCCCCTCGCTGTGAGGTCCCGCTGCATCAGCCCCTCGCGCCGCGCGGGCCGGCCTGCCCTCACAAGGAGGCCCCGGGAAGCGAACCCAGGGCCTCCCATATGGTAAACTGGGGCTCTATCGACTGAGCCACTCCTGCTTCCCGGCCATTATTTTTTAAAATACTTTTTCTGCCCCTTTTACTCTCTTGTCCTTCTGGGACTCCAATGATATGTAAATTGGTATGTCTTATGGTGTCCCTAAGGTCCCTCAGGCTTTGTTCATTTTTCTTTATTATTATTTTTTTCTGCTCCTCACACTGGATAATTTCAATAGTCTTTTCTTCAAGATTGCTTATCCTTTCTTCTGCCTGTTCAAATATGCTATTGAATCTGAGTAATGAGTTTTTCATTTCAATTACTGTATTCTGCAGCTCCAAAATATCAGTTTTGTTCTTTTTTGTAATTTCCATTTCTTTGTTTTGTTCAGGTAACATTTTTCTGATTTCCTTTCATTCTTTGTATATGGATTCTTTTAGTTCATTGGACATATTTAAGAAGGTTGATTTAAAGTCTTTGTCTAATGGTTCCAATATATGATCTTCCCCAGGGATAATTTCTGGCATGTTATTTTTTTTCCTGTAAATGGGCCATACTTTCCCATTTCTTTGTGTGGTTTGTAATTTTTTTTGAGAACTGGACATTCAGAGTATTGTTATAAACTCTGGACATCTTGTTTTCCTACTCTGGGATTTATTTTGTTGTTGAGGGCTGGAACTGTCAATTTGTGATTTTTCCAAGCTATTTTATTCCCAATTGGGTAATGGAAAGAGGAAAAGGGAAAAAAGAAAAAAAAAAAAGGTACTGCCTCTTTAAGACTCCTCCACTGCTTTTGCAAGAGAGGGGTTGGTACAATGCCCATCCTCAGAGCTGACCCCCATTATAGTCTGAAGTAGCTGATCCAAAGCAGTCATCAGCAATCAAACCACACACCCCTGAATTTTGGAGGACTAGGTTATTATAGCCCACATGACACCAGCAAGCTGCCCCAGGAGCCCCTACTTCAGTCCTCACTGCTGCCTGCTTCATGGTGGGGTATGGAAGATGGTAGCTGCTGCTTGGAGAGTGAAATTCACCGATATTTACCACAGTTTACCAGCCTCTTCCTGCAGTTTAAAGAATTCCGCTAGGTTCCAGTGTTTCAGAATAGTTGATTCAGACAGTTCCTGCCAGTTCAATAGTTGCTGTGGTGGAGAGACTGATTCCTGGAGCTTTACTCTGCCATCTTCCCATAAGCCACCCTGTATGGTGTCTTTTGAATAAGCAGTTCTTATTTTAATGAGATTGAATTATTATTTGTCTTCATGTTTTGTACATTTTGTGTCTTTTAAAAGAAATTCTTTCCTACCTCAAGTAATAAAGATAACCTTCTATACTTTTTCTAAAGCTTTTAAGTATTTTGCTTATTACCGTTATATACTGATCCATCTTCAAATGGTTTTTGTGTGTGGTGTGTGATAAGGAATAACTTGCTAATTATGTCAGAATTATATATTGAATGATCCATCCTTTCCCTGTGTATTTGCAGTGCTGGTTCTGTTTTATATTATGTTTCCCTGCAGAGGTCTGTTTATGTATGAACTCTCCATTATGTTGGTCTTTCATCTATTTCTGCACCAGTACCACAAAATTTTAATCATTTTAGCTTAATAAGTCCGGATTTCTGCCAGAAAAATTTCTTCCTGCCTGATTTTTCTTCAGAAGTGTCTTAGCTATTCTTTGCTCTTCTAAATAAATTTAGGATCAATTTTTCAAGTTTTCTGAAAAATCTTGTTGCGATATTAAGAGGAACTGCATTTAATTTTTAGATCAATTATGGGAGATTGACATCTTAATGATATTGACTATTTCATTAATACAGTCTCTTCTTTATTTAAGGTCTTTTAATGTCAATATAATTTTATAATCTACATAAAGGTTTTGTATATATGTTATAAGATTATTTTTCTAAGCATCCTAAATTTGCATTATTTTAAAGGCTATCCCTTTTTAAAATTGCATTTTCAGTTTATTGCTATATATAGAAAGGCAGCTATTTTAAAAATATATTGTTTCAACAGTTTTGCTAAACTCACTTATTAATTCTAATAATCTTTCTGTAGATTCTTTTAGGTTTTTGTATTACCTATAAATAATAACAGTTTGTTCCTTCCTTTCCAATCTTATCTTATTGGCTAGCACCTCCAGTACATTGTTGAACAAACTTCATGATAGCATGCATCCATGTCTTGTTCCTGGTTTTCAAAGTAGTACTTTAGTATGTCATTAGTGATTATGGTATTTGCTGTAGGCTTGTTTATATCCTTTATTGGTTTTAATAAATTTCTTTCTATTCCTAGACTATGTGTTTTGTATATTTGTTAGGAATCATGAATCATTACCTTTTCTGCATCTATCACAATGATCATATGATTTGTTTTCTCTTTTAATCTGTTGATGTGATAATTTATAAGAATAGATTTACTTATGTTGAATCAACCTAATTCCTAAAATCAACCCAACTTTGTCATGGTGTATAATCCTTTTTACACATTTCTAAATTTGGGTTGCTACTTTTGTTTTTTTCACCTACAGCTATGAGTAATTTTTCTTTTCTGTATAATCTTTGTCAGGTTTAGTATTAAAATTATAAATGCCTCATTTGTACAAAGTTGTAATCATCTGTTTGTAAAAACTTTGGTAGAACTTATCTATAAAAATATCTTCTTTATGAGAAGATTTTTACTTTTGATGCAGTTTTCTTAATGATTAGAGAACCACAAGGAATGTTTTATTTCTTTTTGAGTGAGTTTTGGTCATTTACGTTTTTAAGGAATTTGTTTACTTAACCTAAGTTTTCAAACTTTTGCCTGGGAGTTTTTCATAATTTTCTTTTATCTTTTTAAACTCTACTGTAGTTATGTTCTCTTTTTTGTATATCTATAATAGTAATTATTTGTGCCTTCTCTTTTTCTTGATCAGTCTATCTAGAAAATTTTCCATTTTTCTATTTTTAGTGTTTGTCAAAGTACCACTTTGTTTTTTATTAATTAATTATTGTTCTTTGTTATCTTTCTTTTGGGGGTGTTATTTTATTATTCTTTTCCAAATTTCTTAATTTGGTTGCTTAGCCCATTAATTTTCAGCCTTCTCATTTTAATATAAGCATTTATATATTATTTTTTCATAAGCATCTTTTAATATAAGCATTCTTCTCTTTTAATATAAGCATTTATATAGTACAGAGAATTCCTGTATATCTGTCACCAGTTTCCTCTATTAACATCCTAAATCATCATGGTACATTAGTCGCCACTAAGAAATCACTATGGGTATATTATTATTAACTAAACTTGATACCTTAATCAGATGTCACCAGTTTTCCCCAGGTGTCCTATTTCAGCTTCAGGAGCCCATTAAGGATTACACATTACATTTAATTGTGTCTCCCTAGTCCTTTCTGGTTTGTAACAGTTTCTCAGACTTTCCTTGTCCTTGATGACCTTGAGAAGCACTGGTCAGGTGTCTTTTGCAGAATGGTCCTCAAATTGTTTTTTTCTTATGTTTTTCTGATTGCTAGACTGAGGTCATGAGTTTTTGGGAAGAAGACTACAGAAGTTAAAGTGCCATTTTCATCACAGTATATCAGTGGTACATGCTATCAACATAACTCACCACTGTTGATGTTAATCTTGATTGCATGGCTGAGATAGGGTTTGCTCAAATATGGCCTGTCTCTAAGCCAAACTCTGCAAATAAACTCACTACTTTCGCCATAACGTGGGACATGACTTCCTGGGATGCACCTCCATGGCACCATAGGATTATTACCAAGCATTAATCAGTAATGCATTTGGAAAAAGACCTTGACCAAAAGGGAGAATTATTAAATAAAACAAAGTTTTTGTGGCTTAGAGATTTCCAAGTGAGTCAGGAGGTCATTCTGGAGGTTATGCTTATATAGGTCTCAAGCAGATTTCACAAACTGCCAAAGTAAACAGAGCCTCAAAGAAAAGTGCTCTTGAGGGCTCTAGGGACATCCAGACACCATAGGCAAGCCACATGGCCTTATGAAATCAATACCCTCTTGGGTGGGAAGCGGATGTGGCTCAAGCGATTAAGCTCCTGCCTGCCACATGGGAGGTCCTGGGTTTGGTTCCTGGTACCTCCTAAAGAAGATGAACAAGACAGCAAGCTGACATGACGGGCTGGCGCAGTGAGCTGACGCAATGAGATGACGCAACAAGAGACACAAGGAGGAAAACAAAATGAGAGACACAACAAAGCAGGAGTGGGCATGGCTCAAGCGATTAGTTGCCTCCCTCCCACATGGGAAGTCCCGGGTTTGGTTCCCAGTGCCTCCTGAAAAGAAAGCAAGCACACAATCAACAGACACAGCAAGTGAAAACAAGGGGGTAGGAAGAAATAAAACCTTTTGAAAGAAAAACAAAAACCCTCTCTGAGGGGCCTATCTTGGAATATGAAAATCTATTTTCCCAATATAACATAGTAATACTCATTTATAATCCCCCTAATAATGATTCTTCTTTTATTTGAACCTATAAGTGTCAATGTACCTGTTAAATATATTTTTCAGAGACTTAAATCTTTGGATTGTTCATATGTTGAGCCACGAAACCCAGCAGAGTTGTAGCTACCTCCTACTCTCCACTTCTTCAGGCTTGCCCTGGACAGCTAACAAAAAGATACGATGGACATATCCCATCTCAAAAACAAGGAGTATCTGCAACTGCAAGCAAATCAACTCCTTTTATCTGCCCCATAATACCTAAGTCTCTTCTTAGCCTGAAGCTGAGAGCAGACATCATCCCAAATCCCTCAAGACTGAGGGATGAACAAAAATAAGAGGGGAGTGGAACCATGGACCAAAGCAGATTTATTATTATAGTTATTATTTTGTGTTAACAAAGTAACTGATAGCTTTGATATTAAAAATACATTAAACTTTTTTAAAAAATTAGTAATTTATAAATATATGGTGGAAGATTTTTGATAGTTGATTCAACCTCTGTATTTGTTATAGGTTTATTTCTTCTTGAGTCAATTTGGGTAATTGATGTTACTTCTAGGAGTTTATCCATTTCTTCTAAATTATGTAGTTTGTTAGTATACAGTTGTTAATATTTTCTTGTAATCCTTTTTATTTCTGAAAGTCAGTAGTGATATCTATTTTCCTTTCTGACTTTAGTTATTTGTATATTTTGTCTTTTCTTTCTTTGTCAGTCTAGCTAAAGATTTGTCAATTTTATTTTATTTTTTCCAAGAATCAACTTTTTGTTTTGCTTATTCAGTTTTTCTATTCTCTACTTCATTTATCTCTGCTCTTATCTTAATTATTTCATATCTTCTGCTAACTTTGGGCTTACTTTGCTTTCATTTTTCTAGTTCCTCAGCATGTAAATTTAGGTTATTATTTTGAGATCTTTTTTCTTTTCTAATATAGTCATTCATAGCTATAAATTTCCCTTTGCCTTTGCTGCATCCTAAAAGTTTTGGTATGTTGTGTCTTTATTTTCATGTGTTTTTGAGTATTTTCTAATTTACTTTGTAATTTCTTCTTTAATTCTTTGGTCATTTGAGTGTGCTGTATAGTTTCCACATATTTGTAAAATTTCCAGTTTTCCTTCTGAATTGATTCCTAGCTTCACTACATTGTGGAATTTCTTAAGATAGTATGAGTATTAGAACATTTTGATAACTGTATTTTCTATAATTTGAAGTTTCTTGCTGTATATTAACTATATCATTCTTTTTTCATTGCTTTTATTTTAAAAATATAATAAATTTATCTTTACTATTTTTATACAGCTTTTTTTTTTGCTATTTGCAGTTCAAAGCTTCTTGTACAATATACATAGCTTCTCAAATTTGTAATTTATGTTTGTTTTGCTCACTTAGCCAAATATGTGATAAATACTCTTAAAATAATTTTGACTTATTTCTGTTATTATAGTATAACCATTGATGTTTTCAAATTGTAAAAACAAAAAACAAAAAACAACCCTAATAATTGGAATTAAGTTATTTCTAAATGTCCATTAAATAAGCCCTTTTTTCTTTCAGTAGTTATGACAGGTAGTAGGTTAATAAGTAAATTCATTTCAACCATAAACACCCAGCAGTTAGGTTGTGTTTGCCCCTTGAATCTTTGAAACACTGCTTTGGCAAATAATTCTTCCCAAACCACCTCCCCTCCCCACCCCCCAAAAAAAAACACTTGATAAAAAGCAATTTTAGCTTTGTTTCCCTAGATAGAGTACAGGAACCTTAAACTCAAATGTTAAACTTTAATTTCTGATCTTTTAATCTTTTTCTAGTATTTCCTATCCACACTGAGTTGATTTTTCTCTTTCAGTGTTGCCCCCACCACCCAATGTTTTTTTTTTCCAGTTAGGCCAGTAATTTATTAAGCAAGGGAGAGAAGAGAAATGGGAGAAAATAACAGATTAGGGGTTGAGGGGAAGGGGCTGAAAAGAGATAAAGAGGGCTGATTTACAGACTACAGTTTCGCATTTCAGATTACAGGTGCCCAGGTTTACTTGTATACTGATCCAGGCTGGGGAAGAAGGCAAGAACAGGAGGGCTGGTTCGGCTTTTGTGCTTGCTTTTTGAACCACTAATTACTCCGCCCCTTTGCTAATGACAGGGGAGTAGTCCCAGCTGTTTGCTGTTTTGATTGATTACCGCACCCATCAATCCTCCGGGAGGGCCCAATGATAAGGCTGCTGGAGAATATCCGGGGCTTCTGGCTTCCAGAGGAAATCTCGTTCCAAATGGGGTTTCTTGCAGGAATTTTCCAGCAGCCATCTTGTGGGGTACTGTGGCCTCTTGTTGAATGGTGGTGCCAAAAATTTGTTATCTAAACCTACCTCCTTTCACCTTAACAGTCATTTCTTTTCAACTCTCACTGTTTCTACTTTGGTTCAGGGTTGTCTTTGTTTCTTCTTAAAGAGCCTGTAAAATCCTTCCAACTAGTTTTGCTTCCTTCAGCCTCATCTCCTTTTAACTCATCCTTCACACTGATATCAGAGGGATTCTTTAGCAAACGGCCTAGTTATGTCAATATCTTGTTTAAAACCCGTCAATTATTTTCTGCCTCCCTAATCACTTCCCAACTCCTTAGCATGACATACAAGCCTGTCCTCTCCTGTCTCAATTTTCTATATGTGCACTTTTTGGTCCAGCTTTTAGAATTTCTCCAACACATCTTGTTCTTGGCCTCTGTGCATTTTTATATGCTAGCACTTTAGTAAATGCTCTGCTTCCTTTTCTGCTTATCAGACTGACTGATCTTTTATGTCCCAGTTGAAGAATGTCTTACTTGTGCAGACAACTCCATTTTAGCTCTCACCACACTGTTATAGGCAGGTGATTGGGTTATACTCAGTTGTTTACTTGTTTACATGTCTAGCTCCTCTGTGAACTGAACTCTTTTAGGGCAGATGCCATGTTCTTAATCATTTTTGTGTCCCCGGCAAATAACAGAAGCTCAAAAGAAAAAAGTTTATTATAGATATAGGCCTAAAGGCTCATTAATGGGCACCAAGAAATGAGCAATGAATTTTAGTCAATTTCATTTACAAGAAAGACATAAGTTTTAATTTGTTCAACTTTTTTTCACACTGGGTTTTTTACTTAATTTAAAAATAAACTAATCTTAGAATGAGGAGAAATAGGCACCTAAAACATCAAACATTAACTAAAAATGGCTGTAAAATCAAGAAAGTTTTGAGAATAACAGTTTTATTTCAAATCCTCCTGTTATATTTATAAATAAAAGTAGTAGGTTTGGGGTCAAGACAGAACAGAATTTACTCTAGAAGCCTTTCATTTCTTCAGAAAGCCATTAGCTAGAACAGGCTATTAAAGATTCATCAGAGTTCAACACAGTGTATTCTCACAGTTTACCCAAGGGGTTCTTGAATATACTTAGAGGAGTCATGTATCAAACAACTAGGAACTAATACAGACCTAATCCTTTTGCTTTTTCAAATTTCTAAATCTGACAAAAATAGCCAACAAAGGTGCTTCAGAATCTGTTAGAAATTACTGGAAACAAAATGAACTATTAGGGTAGAAGCAAGTAGACCTGAAGAAACGTTTAAAGTTCAATAGGTGGCATCTTTAATTTAATATGGTGATTATACTTTAAAAGAACGACTGTCATGATCATATAAAATTATTATTCATGGATATCATTAATTCTTTAAGTTCTTTTAAAGGGCTTTAAGTTGCATTTAAAGAAATATATGAAGTTTTTCTGTTAATAAACATAAACAAAAAATGTAATGTTTTTGAAAACTACGTATAAGGGAATTTAGTTTAAACTCACTTCCAAGTGCTTATTATAATTGCTCATAAGCACACACATAACTCAGTAAATACCAGCAATGGATGGCTTCTGAAGGCTGTCATAAGATTTGGCGGAGTAACCTATTCTGTGTCGACAATTTGAGTCATTTGATCCATTAAATGTCTTTGAGTTCCATTAATAATGGGATGGGACACTTGAGCTGTAACACTATCTCATAGAAAAGAAGGGCTTTTTATTCTATCTGTATATGAAATTTGATATTACTTCTGTCTGCTCCTTTAAGAAACCTCTTACTAACATTTTTCTTGAAAGACTAAAGAGCAAAGTCTGCATATTTTTAGAAATTGGCCCTGTTTGCCCTTTAAACATGGACCATTGCCAACATATTTCAGTCTGAGGTAATTTTTTAAAAATTGTGGTAACATACAAATAACATAAAATTTGCCATTTTAACCATCATCCTCAGATAACCACTAATCTTTTGTTTCTGTGAAAGTGCCTAGTCTAGATATTGCCTATAAATGGAATCACCCAATATTTGTCATTTTGGTTCTGGCTTATTTAGCACAATGTCTTTAAGGGTTCACCCCATGTTGTAGCATGT
The DNA here is from genome assembly GCA_029593785.1 of Cabassous unicinctus. Taxonomy (NCBI): domain Eukaryota; kingdom Metazoa; phylum Chordata; class Mammalia; order Cingulata; family Chlamyphoridae; genus Cabassous; species Cabassous unicinctus. The sequence continues at coordinate 8,984 of JAQZBX010023725.1, forward strand.
CTCAAAAATTCATTCCTTTTTATAGCTGAATAATATTCCATTGTATCAATATACTACATTTTGTTTATCCACTCATTTGTCAATGGGCATTTGGGTTGTTTCCACCTTTTGGCAATTGTGAATAATGCTGCTTTCAACATTGGTTTACAAATGTCTGTTTAAGTCCCTGTTTTCAGTTCTTTGGGGTGTGTACCTAAGAGTGGAAATGCAGGGTCATATGGTAATTCTATGTTCATTTTTTTGAGAATCTGCCAAACTTTTCCATAGTGGCTGCACTATTTTACATTCCTACCAGCAGTGTTTGAGGGTTCCAATTTCTCTATATCCTTTTTAATACTGGTTTTCAGTTTTTAAAATAATAGCATCCTAGTGGGTGTGAAATGATCTTCATTTGTGGTTTTGTTTGCATTTCTCTAGAGGCTAATGGCGTTGGACATTTTTCCATGTGCTCATCGGCCTCTTGTATATCTTCTTTGGAGAAACATCTTTTCAAGACTTTTGTCCTTTTTAAAATTGGAACATTTGTCTTTTTGTTGTTGGGTTGTAGGAGTTCTTTATATATTCTGGATATTAAACTCTTAGATATATGATTTGCAAGTATTTTCTCCCATTCTGTAGGTTGTCTTTTCATTTCTTTTTAATTTAGTTTATTAAGCAGTTTTATTGAGATATATTCACATACCATACAATATCTCCAAAGTATATAATCAGTGGTGTGTAGTATAATCACAGTGTTGTACAGAATTTTCTCTTTTTCTTTAACTTTCAGCATTCTCATTATTAGAGCATTTTTATGATTTCAATAATAATAAAGAAAAAACAAATAAGCAAGAAAATTCTTCACCTCTCCATTTCTCTATGTTCCCCTTCTGTATATAGCTACTATTTCTGGCTATTCTTACACAATTATTTATTTATTAAGCAGTTTTATTGAGATATATACTCTTTCTGCCCCTTTTCCTTGCTCTTCTTCTTCTGAAACTCCCATGACGCGTATGTTGTTGCGTTTTGTGTTATTATTCAACTCTCTTAGCCCCTGCCCTATTTTTTCCATTCTTTTCTCTTCAATTTTAGCTGTTCTGTCTTCTATATCACTTATTCTTTCTTCTATAATTTTGAGTCTGCCTTTGTATGCCTCTAATGTGTTTTTTATCTCACCTATCACTTTTTCATTCCCATGAGCTCTGTTACTTTTTTATTCAGGTTTCTAAATTCTTCTTTGTACTTGCTCAGTGTCTTCTTGATACGCTTCATCTCTTTAGCCAAATTGTCTTTCAACTCATTAATTTGATTTTGTAAATTTGCATGCATCTCATTGCTTAGTTATCTCAAATCCTGCGTTTCTTCTGGGGCTTTGATATATTCCTTTTCTTGGGCCATTTCTTCCATTTTCTTTGTATGGCTTGTAATTTTTTGCTGATGTCTAGGCATCTGATCAGGCTAATGAGTTGACTCAGTTGCTCAATTTCTCTCTCTTTCGTACAGTTTTAGTGGTGGGAGGCTGTGTACCATTGCTATTCTTTGATTCTTGGTTCGACCTGTTCTGGGTCTTTAGGATTGTCTCTCTTAGTTGCTCAGATCTGGGCCCTGGGCCCCGTAATGGTTTGTAGACCCGCTTCCTAGGACTTTGAGTAGGGACGCTATACAGGCTGGAAAAAACCTCTCTTAACTGATTTACTTCTCATTTCCTCACGTGCACTTCTTTGGTCTGCCAGCACATGGTCTCTTTGGCAGCCCTCTAAATTTAATACCTGGTTGGAGTGTGTTTGCTGCAACCTGACAGGATCAATGTGAGAGCCATTCTTGCCTAGAGGCTAAGAGCCTCATAATTCAAACTTTCTCAGAGGCAGTTCTCCAACTTTTGCTGGCACCTCCCTCCCTTTTCCTGGATAGGAAGTGATTCCACTCCCCTCTGTGTCCTCAACAACCAGTCCTTGTCAGTAGAGGGGAGATAGAGAGGGTTAGATCTATTTACTCCCTTGCCTGCTCCCAAGGCAAACAATGGTGTAGCCCCACTTGGCCGTTAAGGGCTCCTGGGACACAGCAGATCAAGTTTATGGGTCAAAAGATGTCAGCCTTAGGCTGTGTCACTCTCTCCCTCCTTTCCTGGGGAGGTGGATCCCTGGGAACCCCTTTGTCCATAGCTGCCAGCCCCCAGGCCTGAGAATTCAGGAGTGTCTATAATGTGGGTGAGTGTGCCATGTGGGTGAGTGTGCCGGCATTTGCAGCTGCAGCTGCAGCTGCAGCTTTTAACTCACAGTTTTGCCTTTGCGATTCTTCTTTGCTCCTCTCTCCTCTGTGTGGTCTCCACCCGTCTCCTGGTGTCCTAAACCCTAGAAGATTTTTTTCCTGTGTCATTTCTGCCTGTCCTCTAGCTAATTTTTCTGGGAGAGAAGAGAGTCTCATGTCTTTCTAGTCTGACATCTTCCTGTAAGTCTTTTCACTTTCTTGATAATGCCCTTTGGTGCACAAAAGTTTTAAATTTTGATTAAGTCCAATTTTTTATCTACTTTTTCTTTTGTTGCTCATGATTTTGGTGTTATTGAAGAATCCTTTGGCTATTACTAGGTTCTGAAGATTTCCCCCTATATATTCTACTAAGAGTTTTATGGTTTTTGGTTTTATTTTTAGGTGTGATCCTTTTTGAGCTAATGTTTGTTTATGGTCTGAGGTAGGAGTCCACTTTTATTCTTTTGCATGTGGTTATTCAGTTTTCTCAGCAGCATTTATTGGAAGAAACTATTCTTTCCCCATGGAGTAGACTTGTTACCTTTGTCAAAAATCAATTGGTGGCTGCAGGTCTCTGCTCTGGCACTGCGGAGCAGCCACTGCCCAGCACCCAGCCAGCTTCCCAGACCACGGCCAAAACTGAGCATAACTTCATTGCCATCAAGCTGGTTGACATGCAGTGCAGCCTGGCATGCAAGATCATCAAGTGCTTTGAACAGAAGTTTCCACTTCATGGCCATGAAGTTCCTTTGGGCCTCTAAGGAACACCTACAGGGCCGGTGAAGTACATGAACTCAGGCCTGGTTGTGGCCATGGTCTGGAAGGGACTGAATGTGGTGAAGACAGGTTGAGTGATGCTGGGGAGACTAATCCAGCAGATTCTAAGCCAGGTACCATTAGTGGGGATTTCTGCATTCAAGTTGGCAGGAACATCATTCATGGCAGTGATTCAGTAAAAATCTGTTGCAAAAGAAATCAGTCTATGGCTTAGGTCCAGAGAATTGGTTGACTACAAGTCTTGTGCTCACAACCAGGTCTGTGATTAAGAGGTGGACAAAGCAGCAGTCTCCTCCCTTTTGGCACTGCTTGATGTGTTCCTGAACACAGCTCTTCATTGAACATAGCTCTTCATTCCACAGACTTCGAAGCAATAGGATTGATCATTCTTTTCTAAACCGTATTTACCCATAAAGACTCTGGGAACAGGGGGAAAAAATCAATTGGCTATGGATATGCAGGTTTATTTCTGAATTCTCAGTTCTATCCTCTTGGTCTATTTATCTGTCCTTATGCCTGTACCACACTATTTACTTAACTTTATAGTAGGTTTTGAAATCAGACAGAGTGACTCTTCCAGTTTTATTCTTCTTGATCAAGTGTTTTGTTTTGTTTTGTTTTTGCTTTTGGAGCCCCTTGCCATTCCATATGAATTTTATGATTGGCTTTTCTATTTCTGAAAAACAAAAAAAGGCTGCTGGATTTTGATTGGGGTATGTTGAATACATAAATTACTTTGGGTAAAATTGACATCTTTACAATATTCTTCCAATCTATAAACACTGGATTTCTTGCCATTTATTCTTGAATTTTTTTCAGTAATGCTTTTAAATTTTCAGTGTACAAGTCTTCTACATTACTGTTTAAATTTATTCCTAGATACTTTATTCTTTTATTTGTCCTTGTAAATGTATATTTTTAAAATTTACTTTTCAGGTTGTTCATTGATGGTGTATCAAATAACACTAATTCTGGTGTTGATCTTGTACCCTGCAACTTTGCGGAATTTGTTTTTTAGGCCTAGTAACTTTCTTCTGGGCTCTTTGAGATTTTTAATATAGAGGATCATGTCATCTGCAAATAGAAATAGTTTTACTTCTTTCCAATTATGATCCTCTTTATTTCTTTTTCTTGCCTAATTGCTCTGACTAGAACTCCCAGTACAATAAATAGCATCGGTGAAAGTAGACATCCTTGTCTTTTTCCTCATCTTAGGGGGAATAGTTTCAGTCTTCCACTGCAACTATGATGTTAGCTGTGGGTTTTTCATTTATGCCCTTTATCATGTTGAGGAAATTCTCTTCCATCCCTACTATTGTACTTTTCTGACTTCGTTTATGAAGAACAGGTGCTGAATTTTGTCACATGCTTTTTCTGAGTCAATTGAGATGATCATGTGGTTTCAGTCTGAGATTCTGAAGTATTTGTCTTGTGAAGGAAGTAAAACAATTTATTAGTTTTTTGTGTGAGTGAACTTTGTGTTCCTAATTTGACAGTTTAAGACATGATAAAGGTTAATGTCCAGAAGCTTAGAAGAAAACTTGACATCAGTATTAGTTTGTCAGGACTGCTATGCTGAATAACACAGAAGGTTTGGAATAAACAACTGAAACTTATTTGTGGAGCAAGTTGTTACAACCACTTGTTGTGGGAACACAGGCTCATTGATACAACAGAAACTTTCGGTAAAGACCTCTGTTTTCCTTGCATATCATCAAGAGTCCAGAAGGGCAAATAACCTCTTTTTTTACTTAATTCAGCACAGAGAGTGCAAAGGAGGGCCAGAAATCCCATCATGGCTGGTCTCCTGTCGGGGGTCACTGGATGGCAGCTCTGCATGCCCCAGTTCATGCTGGAGAAGAGATAAATCTATATTGTTTGAGTGTCATTTTCATCTACCTTGGTGGTGGGGGCCCTGCCACTGAGGATTCCTGCCCTGATAAGCATCTGGTGCTGCTTGTTCTTGGTTTCTGGGTTTAAGATCTGGATGGGTGTTTTCATTAGACTTAACATCTCCCTCAGGTTGTGGAATGGGAAAAGCACAATAGAAGAGGAGGGGGAAGGCTAATGGAGGGCTGGAATATGGCCATTTTGTGTGTGTCTGTGACTTCCCCAGAGAAGCGTGGGAGTAGGTGAGGTCTGGGTGGTGGCTGCTTAACAGGTATCTGTGACTCCCCTAATATTATTGTCTCACAGTTTTGGAGGCTAGAAGTCCAACATCTTGGTATTGACAGGTCTTGCTTTCTCCTAGAGTCTAATATTCTGGCAGTCCTCTGTCATGTGGTGATCTCTCTCCTCTTTGCTTTGGTTTCTGCTGACTTCTGTGTTCTGGCATCTATTTTCATGTGCAGTTTCCTTTGCTCATAAGGACTTCAGCCGTGTTGGGTTAAGGCCCAGACTCACTCAGTTTGGCTACACCTTAACTACTAATAATATCTTCAAAGGTCCTATTTACAAATGGGTTCATACCCACAGGAATGTATGTGGATTAAGATGTGAACATTTCTTTTGTGGGGTATGTTATTCCATCTATCATAGCATCATATAATATTTTCTATTTATACAAACTAATTCCTTGTTTGATTTATTTATCTAATAGGTTTTATTTGGCTGTAGTAACCACAATAATTAAAATGTCTGCATAAGAATTTCTAAAATTTTATACAGCATACAGGGTACCAAACTTAACCAACATTGGGATTATAAGCAGTTTCTAGTTGTATTTTTGTTTTTGTTTTTGCTGTGTTTTTTGTTTTCCGAAGCATTTCACTGCAGTGGCTATACATAATTTATGTGATTCTACATAATAAATACCTATTTAAGTTCTAACTGTCTTTATATGTTGAGTGGTTTTTGCTTTAAGGGTTTATGTTCCTGAAATCTACCAGTTACCAGACTCTCTAGCCTTACCACTGCCCCCTTTCAATCTTTATTCCAATAAAGAAATATTTTATCCCTTTCCTTACCCTTACAACATAGAGGCTTTGAATATTCCATATTCCCTGTATGTAAGGGATTTGGAGTGAAAAGCATCGAAGAAATGATTCTATAAATAGATAAACAAGACCTTGTCTAGTTGAAGCATCACTGTCTAGTAGAGGAAATAGGCAAGGGAACAAGTAATTATAATTCTTTGTGACAACCTGATAACAGAGGTGTGGTACCTAGTATGGAGATTAGCACAGAGCAGAGAATAAATCCCGTGAGAGTAGCAGCTCTGTTTGAATCATCTCTGTATAGCTAGCATCTAACAGAAGTAGATTCAGTAAGTCAGTTAATTGAATGGGATTAATTTTGCCTCATAAAGAGCCAAGAAATAAGGAAGTCTTCCCAAATGAGGTAAGATCTGGGCTTTCAAAGTTAAATAGGTGGGTAAAATAGTAAGAGAATGAATGTTCTCCAGGCTTGGAGAACAGTGTGAGTGCATCTGCAATGCATGTTTCAGGCAAACTGTGTAGTTTGATTACTTCAGCATTAGGTATAAAGGTATGAACAGAGGGCGATGGGGCTATGTTAGTGAAGAATTATGTTGTTTCCATGGGTTTCTTTGAAAAATAATGAACTTTTAAAAATAACTTGAAAGACATCAGCTTAGACTTCTTTGAACACTATATAAAGTGTGTTTTGAGGTACAAAAACCTCTTCCTTAAAGTGCTTTTGTATTTTTAAATGATAATTAGAATTATTGTTGATTAAATATTTTTATTTTAATGCTTATTCTCTAGCATTTCAGTTTTATGTCAGATTTTTAGTATGGTTATAATTTTATATAATTTATAATACATTGGAGTACTTTGTGTAATCAATCATTTTGCCCACTTTGAATAGGTAAATATTTCATTTTTCCAGAATATAAAGATATTTATAAAGTGCTGTATTCCCATTTATGACATGCTGATTTTCTACTGAAATAAGAAAACATCCTTCAAGTCAAGTTTTATATAGAAGTCCACTATATAAACAAATGTTGTGCTCTGGGCTCCCACTCTATACCCTGATGGGGCTACTAGGATAACCCCAGACTCCTTCAGATATGACAGTGAAGGTTTTAGAGGAAAGAGCTCTGACCTGGATGTGAGGAGGCCCAGACTCACATACTTAAAGTACTAGTAATTAGCTATAGGATTGTGGCAGTCTTTATCTAATTCTACCAAATAGAGGAATTGAGTTAAATGACCTCTAAAGTCCTTTTTAATTCTGAAATTCTTTGGTTTTGTCAATTTGTAGCTAAAATTCATATGATGCCACTCCTTGGCCTGGAAGAACTGTAATCCGCAATTATCACTGCATTTTCCAGGACTACATCTTGGTGAAATCAGGGACTGTTCATACTTTCTTTTTCTAAATTACATATATTCATTTTTAGTTTTTTTTTTTCCATTTTAAAAACAGTTTATTGAAGTATATCATTCATACATGAACACACCTAAAAAATAAGTATATAGTAAAAGTTGAGAACTTACAAAACAAACATGCATGGCATCATACAAGGTTCCCATACATCATCCCCCAACAAATACCTTGAATTGTTATAAAACATTTGTAACAAATTATGAAAGAACATCGTCAAAATATTACTACTAACTATAGTCTGTATCTTAAATTTGGTGTATTTTCCTCTCAACCAACCCTATTATTATTTTTTGTTCATAAACCATACAGTTTATCTAAAGTATACAATCAGTGGCATTTGGTATAATCACTGAGTTGTGTATTCATCACTTACAATCAATATTAGAGCATTTTCATTACTCTAAAAAAACACAAAACACAACGAAAAGCAAAGCACTATCATACCCATATGTTAGTGCTACTAATTATAAATCCTGTGATGTGCTTTCACCATTTCTATTCATTTAAAAACATTTACAAACAACTTTTTACCAATTCTGCATAGATTAAACCTCAGCTTTATATTCTCTAACCATTCTTTTTTCTGGTGACCTGTATTCTAGCTATTAACTCCATGCATTTGCTCATTATATTTAGTACATAATAGTAAAATCATATAATAGTTGTCCTTTTGTGCCTGACTTGCTTCACTCAACATAATGTCCTCCGGGATCATCCACGTTGTCATATGTTTCACGACTGTATTTCTTCTTACAGCTGAATAGTAGTCCAGCATGTGAATACATCACAGTTTGTTTATCCATTCATCAGTTAATGGACACCTGGTTTGTTTCCATCTTCTAGCAATCGTGAATAACGCCGCTGTGAACATTGGCGTGCAGATGTCTGTTTGTGTCACTGCTCTCAGTTCTTCTGGGTATATACCTAGTAGTGGTATTGCCAGGTCATGTGGCAAATCTATTTTCAACTTCCTTAGGAACTACCAAACAGTCCTCAACAGTGGCTGTACCATTGTACATTTTCACCAACAGTGAATAAGTGTTCTTGTCTCTCCATATCCTCTCAAACACTTGTAGTTCTCTGTCGTTTTAATTATAGCCATTCTAATAGGTGTGAAATGATCTCATTGTAGCTTTGATTTGCATTGCACTAATAGCCAGTGATGTTGAGCATTTTTCATGTGTTTTTTTCACCATTTTTATTTCTTTAGAAAAATGTCTCTTCAGGTCTTTTGCCCATTTTTAAATTGGGTCATTTGTCTTTTTATCATTGAGTTATATGATCTCTTTATATATCTTGGATATTAGACGTTTGTGGATGTGAGTTCCAAATATTTTCTCCCATTGAGTAGGCTGCCTTTTGATCCACTTCACAAAGTCCTTTGAAGGTGCAGAAGTGTTTAATTTTGAGGAGGTCCCATTTATCTAATTTTTTCTTTTATTGCTAGTGCTTTGGATGTAAGGTTTAAGAGAACCTACTGCAAGGTCTTATAGATGTTTCCCTACGTTATCTTCTAGGAGTTTTATGGTCCTGGCTTTTATGTTTAGGTCTTTGATCCATTTGACTTTTCTATTTCTGTAAAGTAGACTGTTGGAATTTTGATATTATTGCGTTAAAGCTATAATATCAATTTGGGTAGAATAGTCTCCCAATCCATGAGCACGGAATGTCCTTCCATTTGTTTAGGTCTTTGATTTCTTTCTTTAAAAAAAAAAATTTTTTTTAAAGATATTTAGATTACATAAATGTTAAATAAAAAATATAGGGTATTCTCATATGCCTGCTCCCCATACCTCCCCCATTTGCCCCCATTAACAACATCCTTCATTAGTGTGTTACATTCATTGCAATTGATGAACACATTTTGGATCATTGCCACTAAGCATGGATTATAGTTTACGTTGTAGTTTACACTCTCTCCCACACAATTCTGTAAGTTATGGCAAGATATATAATGGCCTGTATCCGTCATTGCAGTGTCATTCAGGATAATTCCCAAGTCCCGAAAATGACCCCATATTATACCTGTTTTCCCTCTCCCTGTCCTCAGAACCTCCAGTGGCTACTGCCTCCACATCAATGATATAAGTTCTTCCATTGCTAGAAGCATAATAAGTCTAAAGTAGAATACCAGTAAGTCCACTCTATTCCATAGTTCATTCCCTAATCCTCAGTATTCTGGGATGGTGATGCCCACTCCACCTCTAATTGAGAGGGGGCTTCAATCCCATACAGCCAATGGATGGGACTTTCTTGCTTGCAGTTGTAGGCTCTCTCTTGGTATGGTGGTTGTCCATCATCACCTCCTTTTTTGTTGTCCTGGATGAGTCCAATGAACTGGAGAGTAGGTGTTGCAACTCCATTGAGCCTTAGGGCCCAGCTGGCACAAGGACAGTCCAGATTCAAGTCTCTTGGACGTACACCTACCAACTCCAACACTGACTATAGGTTCAAAGAGAAGGGACCGAACAGCCATGTATAGGGAAACCACAACTGAGTCCAGTTCTGTCACACTGGGGAGCACAAACCCCAAAGTGGGGCCCACTGGCAAGGCACCAAACTCATGAGCTATCTACCCTGATCATAGTGCCTGGGTGTCTCCAGAGCCCTCAGGAGCCCTGCTATTTGGGGTAGTGTCTAATTTGGCACTCAGTGAGATCCTGCTGAGACATGCGTAAGTATAACCTCTAGAATGAGACTCACTTTGAAGTCTCTTAGCCATATAAACTCAATTGTCTTTACCTTTCCCACCTTTTGGTCAAGGTCTTTTTCCAGTTGCATTGCTAGTTGGTGTTTGGTAGTAATCCCTCGGTGCCAGGGAGGCTCATCCCTGGGAGTCATGTCCCATGCTGGGGGCGGGGGTGTTCTTTTATTTCTTTTAGTACTAGTTTTGTAGTTGTCTGAATACAGATCCTTTACATTCCTGGTTAAATTAATTCCTAGATATTTATGTCTTTTTGTTGCTATTGTAAATGAATTATTTTCTTGATTTCCTTCTCAGCTTGCTCATTACTAGTGTATGGAAATACTGCTGATTTTTGCATGTTGATCTTGCATCCTGCTACTTTTCTGAACTCTTTATTAGCTCAAGTAGTTTTGTTGTAGATATTTTGGGCTTTTCTAAATATAGGGTCAGGTCATCTGCGAATAATGATAATTTTACTTCTTTTCCAATTTGGATGCCTTTTATTTTATTTTGTTTTTTGTCTAATTGCTCTCTCTAGAACTTCTAGCACAACGTTGAATAACAGTGGTTACAGGGAAGCGGGTGTGGCTCAATGGATAGAGCTCACGTTTACCATATGGGAGGCCCCGGGTTCGCTTCCCGGGGCCTCCTTGTGAGGGCAGGCCGGCCGGCCAGCCCACGCGGCGCGGTAGGCTGATGCAGCAAGACCTCACAGCAGGAAACGGGTGTGGCTCAATCGATAGAGCCCCGTTTACCATGCGGGAGGCCCCTGGTTCGCTTCCCAGGGCCTCCTTGTGAGAGCAGGCCGGCCTGCGCGGCGCGGTGGGCTGATGCAGCAGGACCTCACAGCAAGGGGGAGATAAGCAGACACGGAAGAAACACACAGCGAATGGACACAGTAAAACACAAGCAGCAAGGGGGGAATAAATAAATAAATAAATAAATAAATCTTTAAAAAACAAAACAAAACAAAAAAAAAACAGTGGTTACAGTGAGCATTCTTGTCTTGTTCCTGATCTTACAGAAAAAGCTTTCAATCTCCCCTCATTGAATATGATGTTGGTTGTGGGATTTTCGTATATGCCCTTTATTATGGCTCATGTTTTTGTATCAGCCTATGTCTTTTTAATGGGTATTTTAATCCATTAACTTTCAGTACTATTACTGTAAAGGCATCATTTACTTCAGCCATTTTATCCTTTGTTTTTCATTTGTCATATCTTATTTTTGTACATCTTTTTACCTTTTTGGTTACCCATTCTGATGGCCTTCACTTCTACACTTTCCTCCAAGTCTCTCTCGTCTTTTCTTTTCTGTCTGCAGAACTCTCTTTAGTGTTTCCTGCAGAGCTGGATTCTTATTTACAACTCTTAGTTTCTGTTTATCTGTGAATATTTTAAGTTCTTTGTCATATTTGAAGGTCAGTTTTTTTGGATAAAGAATTCTTGGCTGGCAGTTTTTCTTTTTCAGTACTGTAAATATATCATACCACTGCCTTTCCCCCTCCATTCTGACTGCCTTTCCCCTCCATGGTTCTAAAGAGAAATCCACACTAAGTCTTATTAGACATCCCCTGTATGTGATGTTACACTTTTCCCTTGCTGCTTTCAGAATTTTCTCTTTATCTTTCTCATTTGGCATTCTTCATATCTTGTGTCTTGGGGTAGCTGGGAAGTTATCGGCCATTATTTCCTCAAATCCTCTTTCTGCCCCTTTTCCCTTCTCTTCTCCTTCTGGAACTCCCATAACATATATGTTGCATATATGCATAATATGAACTATATATTATATATATATATATATAATAACTATATATATTATATATATTCATATATAATATGAATATATATGCATAATATGAACTATGCTTCATATTAGTAGTCAACTCCCTGAGCCCCTGCTCATTTTTTCCCCCATTCTTTTCTCTCTCTTCTTCTCTTTCTTCAGTTTCAGTTGTTCTTTCCCCTATGTCACTGATTCTTTCTTCCATGATTTCAAATCTCCTGTTGTGTGCCTTTACTGTATGTTAAATCTCACTTCTTGTGTCTTTCATTCCCATAACCTCTGTTATTTTTCTATCCAATATTTAAATTTTTTCTTTATGCTGACTTAATATCTTCTTAATGTCTTTTATTTCTTTAGCCATGTTGTCCTTCAACACCATGATTTGATTTAGGAGATTTGTATGAGCCTGATTAATGAGCTGTTTCAAGTCCTTTGTCTCATCTGGAGCTTTTTTATTTTATTTTATTTTTTATTTCTCCACACACAAACATGCCTGCCCCCCTGCCCCACCAAGATGGCTTCCTTGTCTGTCTGCTCGTTGTCTGCTTGTCTTCTTTAGGAGGCACCAGGAACTGAACCCGGGACCCTCCCATGTGGGAGGCGAGTGCCCAACTGCTTGAGCCACTTCCGCTCCCTGCTGGTTGAGGTGTCTGCTGGTTGTGGCATCTGCTGGTGGTGGTGTCTGCTCATTGCGGTGCCTGCATTGTCTGCTGATTGTGGCATCTTCTCGTCTTCTTTAGGAGGTACCAGGAACCAAACCCAGGGCCTCCCATGTGGGAGGCAAGCACCCAAGTGCTTGAGCCACATCCACTCCATGGATCTTTGATATGTTCTTTTCCCTGAGTCATATTTTCCTTTTTCTTCATATGGCTTGTAATTTTTTGCTGATGTCTGGGCACCTGATTCTGATGCTGAGTTTACGCTGATGTTCAATTTCTCTCTCTTGCTTAGGGATTTACTCTTAGGTAGCTGTGTGACTTTTTTAAAAAAAATCAATTTTATTGATATACTTTAATAAAGCATACAATTCATCCAAAGTGTACAATCAGTAGTATTTGGAATAATCACATAGTTGTGCATTCATCACTTCAATCATTATTAAAGCATTTTCATTATTTCAATAATAATAATAATAAATAAATAAACAAAAAACAGATGAAAAAACAAGAAAATTTTTCACTTCTCAATCTATGTTTCCCCTGCCGTACTTAGCTGCTATTTCTGACTATTCTTGCACAATTATTTATTCATTTGTTAAGCAGTTTTATTGAGATATATTCATACCATATGATCTATCGAAAGTGTGTAATCACAATGTTATGCATACATCATCACAAAAAATTTTAGAATTATTTCCTTGCTCCAAAAAGAACAACTCCACACCCCTTAGCATTCCTTCCCCAGCCCCACATAACCACTAATCAAATTTCATCTTTATAAATTGATTTATATTTACATTTTATATAAATATAATCATAGAATATGTTATACAACATATTTAGTTCATAGTAACACAATCATACAATATTTGTCCTTTTGTTTCAGGCTTGCTTTACTTAACATAATGTCCTCCAGGTTCATCCATGTTGTCATATGGTTTATGACCTCATTTCTTCTTAGAGCTGCATAATATTCCATCGTGTGATTAGACCACAGTTTGTTTATCCATTCATCAGTTGATGGATACCTGGGTTGTTTCCAGTCTTTGCAACCGTGAATAACCCCACAATGAACATCAGTGTGCAGATGTCTGTTTGTGTCACTGCTCTCAGTTCTTCTGGGTATATACCTAGTAGTGGTATTGCAGGGTCATGTGGCAAGTTTATATTGTGAAATGATATCTCATTGTAGTTTTGGTTTGCATTTCCCTAATCATTAGTGATGTTGAGTATTTCTTCATGTGTTTTTTTGTCATTTGTATTTCTTCTTTGGTCAAATGTCTATTCAAGTTTTTTACCCATTTTTTAATCTGGTCGTTTGTCTTTTTATTTTTGAATTGTAACATCTCTTTATATATCTTGGATATTAAACCCTTATCGGATATGTGATTTCCAGATATTTTCTCCCATTGAGTTGACTGCCTTTTCACCCTTTTGACAAAGTCCTTTGATGTGCAAAAGTGTTTAATTTTGAGAAGGGCCCATTTATCTATTCTTTCTTTTGTTGTGTGTGCTTTGAGTATAAGGTCCAAGAAACCACCACCTACCACAAGGTCTTGAAGATGTTTCCCTACATTTTCTTCCTGAAGTTTTATGGTCTTGGCCTTTATATTTAGGTCTTTGATCCAATTTGAGTTGATTCTTGTATAGGGAGTGAGATAGGGGTTCTCTTTCATCCTTTTTGTTATAGATATCCAGTTCTCCCAGCACCATTTGTTGAAGAGACTGTTTTGTCCCATTAACATGGACTTGGTAGGTTTGTTGAAAACCAGTTGACCATAGAAGTGAGGGTTTATTTCTGGGCTCTCAGTTCTATTCCACTGATTAATGAGTCCATCTTTATGCCAATACCATACTGTTTTGACCACTGCAGCTTTGTAATATGTTTCAAGGTGAGGCAGTGAAATTCCTCCCACATCGGTCTTCTTTCTTAGAATGCTTTTGGCTATTCCGGTACACTTTCCCTTCCAAATGAATTTGGTAATTTCCTTTTTTATTTCTGTAAAGTAGGTTGTTGGAATTTTGATTGGTATTGCATTGAATGTATAAATCAGTTTGTGTAGGATTGCCATCTTCACGATATTTAGTCTTTCAGTCTATGAATACGGAATGTCTTTCCTTTTGTTTAGGTCTTCATTGTTTTCTTTTAGCATTGTTTTGTAGGTTTCTGCGTATAGGTCCTGTACTTCTTTGGTTAAATTAATTCCTAGATATTTGAGTCTTTTTGTTGCTATTGTAAATGGAATTTTTCCCCCTGGTTTCCTCCTCAGATTGTTCAGTACTAGTGTACAAAAACATTACTGATTTTTGTGTGTTGATCTTGTATCCTACAACTTTGCTGAACTCATTCATTAGCTCAAGTAGCTTTGTTGTGGACATTTCAGAATTTTCTAAATATTGGATCACTCACAAATAATGAGAGTTTTGCTCCTTGTTTTCCTATTTGGATGGCTTTCATGTTTCTTTCCTGTCTAATTGCTTTAGCTAGATAGATCTTCTAGGACATTGTTGAATAACAATGGTGATGTTGGGCATCCTTGTCTTGTTCCCGAAATTAGAGGGAAATTTTTCAACTTTTCTCCATTGCATACAATGTTAGCTGTGGGTTTTTCACATATGCCTTTTATCATGTTGAGGAATTTTCCTTCTATTCCAATCTTTCAAAGTGTTTTAATCAAGAAAGGATGCTGCATTTTTTTGAATGCCTTTTCTGTATCAATTGAGATGATCTTGTGGTGTTTTCCTTCAATTTGTTAATGTGGTGTATTATGTTGATTGATATTCTTATGTTGAATCAGCTTTGTATACCAGGTATAAATCCCACTTGGTTGTGATGTGTAAGTTTTTTGATATGCTGTTAGATTCTATTTGCAAGTATTTTGTTGAGAATTTTTGCATCTATATTCATTAGAGAGATTGGTTTGTAATTTTCTTTTCTTGTAGTATATCTGCTTTGGTATTAGGGTGATGTTGGCTTTGTAAAATGTCTTGGGTAATTTTCCCTCCTGTTTGATTTTTTGGAAGAGTTTAAACAGGATTGGTGTTAATTCTTCTTGAAATGCTAGCTAGAATTCACCTATGAAGCCATCTGGTCCTGGATATTTTTTTGTTGGGAGATTTTTTATGACGATTCAATCTATTTATTTATTTATTTATCTATTTATTTATTCCCTCCCCCCTCCCCCCTGCATTGTTTTTTGTGCTCGCCATCTGCTCTCTGTGTGTTCTTCTGTGTCTGCTTGTCTTCTCTTTAGGCAGCACTGGGAACCAATCCTGGGACCTTCTGGAGTGAAGAGAAGCTCTCAGTCTCTCTGGTCTGCTGCGTCTCTTATCGCTCTCTTCTGTGTCTCTTTTTTGTTGTGTTATCTTGCTGTACCAGCTCTCCACGTGGGCCAGCACTCCCGCGTGGGCCAGCACTCTGCGTGGGCAGCACTCTGTATGGGCCAGCTCGCCACATGGGCCAGCTTGCCTTTCACCAGGAGGCCCCGGGAATTGAACCCTGGACCTGCAATAAGTTAGATGGGAGCCCAATTGTTTGAACCACATCCACTTCCTTCAATCTCTTTAAATGTGATTGGTTTGTTAAATTCTTGTATTTCTTGTAGTGTTAGTGTAGGTTTTTTGTGCATTTCTAGGAATTTGTTCGTTTCATCTAGGTTGTCTAGTTTGTTGGCATACAATTTTTCGTAATGTCCTCTTTTTTTGTTTTTTCATCAGGAATGAAGTATAATAACCTCACAGTACCTCTTCATATACAAAAGGTCAAAATGGTTTTTGAGAAATAAATATCTGATAATCTGGCCTCTTCTATTAGGAATGACCACATTCCAGCATTTTTTAAAGGAAGACGTTTTTGTTTCATTCCCCAAAGGAGAATGAAATGTACTAAAAGGGATATAATGGGTCAGAAGAAATCAACTCTCGTATAAGAAACACTTCTGTGTAATGATTTGTGGTTGCTGAAACTATTCAGCACATTATTTCAAAGTGGCAAAATTCAGGGCAGTCTGAGAAAAGAGAATTCAAAAGTGGCAGCTACATTTGCTGATAGGTTTATGTTGGACACACATACACAAAACCCCCATCTTTTCAGTGTATTTGTCAAGAGGCCAAGAGCTTGATCATCAGAATAAGTTATTTTGTACATTACAGTACACAGAACAACAGAAGGAAAGACACTTTGTTGGCGAGCAACTGAAAGGCATTTTGCAAAAGGTCCTTATCAATCTGAAATGGAAGGCTGGAAGCACATGGCCTCATGGCCTTCATTACCTTGACCCTTCCTCTTTATTTATAGTGGTGCCAGCAGGAGCTGCTTCCTCTACACCTTCTGCTGGCTTTTCTTCTTCCTCCTCATCTTCCTGGGGATAGAGGTCTGGGTATTTCTTCACACATTCCTGAATGGCCCGGAACTGGTCTACACAGTCTGACCCCTTGACGTCCTCTATGCTGTAGTGGAAGCAGGAAAAGGCCAACTTGAACTGTTCCCAACAAGGACACTGGCTATACCCCCATGGCACTGGCAGTTCCAGTTAATATCCCCATTTGGCAGTATCAGCCCGTGTTCCTTGTATGGATCGTTTGGGTTGTCGGCCACCAGCTCTGCACTGTTTGGAGTTCAGTCGTCTTCTTTGGTCACAGATATGATTCGATCCTTCCCTTCTTGCCGGCAGTAGGCCATCGCTGCAACCAGGTGCTCAGACCTTGCCGCAGTGGCAGCGGCTGCTCCACGCCATGACCTCTCATGGCGTGCAGCTCAAATCCTGCCTCATAATGTCCTCTTACAATCCTTTTTTAACATAAAATTTAAAAATTCATTATATAGTACGGTGCTTATAAAAATTTTCTCCTATACCGAGGCTACTGTACTCTCAATTAATGGAATGTAGTAGGGCAGATCATACTGAATGCTCTTGACCAGTAAGCACTGTGCACTTTTATTCAATGAGTGTTCTGCCCTTTTGAGAGTTGAGCAAATTTGCAACATGTATTGTTTAACTCTTGGGCTGCACTTTCTGTACTTATTAGTGGAGAACAGTTTATACAGTGAGTGACAAAGGTATACAAATAAAGACAATGGTGCTCATTATTAAAAATGCAAGTTTTACAGAGACAGTGGTCTGAGATGCCTTCACTTCAAAGAAATAGTTGAAGAAAAAGAAGGCAAAGATTATTAGGCATTTAAGGATAAGTTTTCTTCCTAAAGCACAGTCATAAATAGTCACATTGCGTATTTCATGTCCTTTGATATAAGGTGACTTTGTGTTCAACAAATATTTATCAAGCTTGTTCTATGTGCCCTACACAGAGCTAGATACTGGAGGACATCATTGGTAAACCAGATGAGACACATCCTCTCAGATGTTATCATTTAGTAGGAAAGATAGTTAAATAAGGGACGAGACCAAGAGGAGATCTTTTTTCCCATGCAATATGTTGAATAAATGTTCTAAATATTATTCCCTCCTGGTAAAAGCCATATAAACTGTATCTTTTATTCCCTCTTGAGCCTCTCACTCCCTCTTCTCATTCTCCCTCCTCATGGTTTAAGTAAAAAATATACTGAAATCATGCAGTTAGGCTCCTGAATTATATACATGTATGGTGCATGTGGTCAAGAGCTGATCTCTGGGTCAATACCTTTCAAATCTGTATTCACAATTCAGGCCATATTCTTGAGTCAATCCCTCATTTTAATTACTTTGCCTTTTGTTTCTAGGTTCAAGGGCAAGTTCATCCCACACTTGAATCTAATGATGACGCTCTTCAGTATGTTGAAGAATTAATCTTGCAATTGTTAAATATGCTATGCCAAGCTCAGCCCCGAAGTGCTGCAGATGTAGAGGTAATGACACACTTAGTCTTATATATACTTTTTATATTATATCTAATCTGTGTGTTTGTATAATGTTAGTAAAGGGGAAAAGAGTTTGGTCTTCAATTCAATGAAACATATATGGTCTTAAGAAAGTGAAGACTGAATTTATTTTAACTTTGAATTATATATATGTATATGTTTGTATATGTTTTAGCTATTAAGCTATTCCATACTTTGCTTTTAATTTAAAATGAGCTTCAGTTAGTCTTTTAAACACTATTTCTTGATGCCACAATATATGTATGGTGCATGTCGTCAAGAGCTTTAAGAATGGAATATGTCCAATGGTTTCTTTTGATTTTTAAAGGCAGCTAGCCTTCCAAAAACATTTCAGTTAATTGGAAAGGAGAGAAACATTAAAAATTTTAGGAATGGGAGCAGATGTAGCTCAAGTGTTTGAACGCCTGCTTCCCACGTACGAGGTCCTGGGTCAATACCTGGTACCTCCTAAAAAAAAAAATCTGGGAAGGAGGTTCTGTAATCTCTTATAAAGGTGATATTGTTCCTGCCATTTAAGGGCTTATAGTTTAGTGAAAATACAGACAGGTATACGGGCAATACCATAATATGATATACTATGAGAATAGGATGTGTGAGAAACCATGAAAGGGGCGACTGACATAAGCTTTGTAGCATAGGGATGGTTTCTCAGAGGAAGAGACATCTAAGTTGAGATCTGAAGGAGTCAAAAGTTTGAATGGAGACAAAAGAAGGTTTCAAGTGCCAGTTGCAGAAAATGGGAGATATAGCTGGGAATGTAAAAGGAGTTTTCTGGGAACGTTGCAGGATCATTACCATGACCTTGAGTGTATAATGGTACAAATCTTTAGGTGTATGTGACTCT
The DNA here is from genome assembly GCA_029593785.1 of Cabassous unicinctus. Classification (NCBI taxonomy): domain Eukaryota; kingdom Metazoa; phylum Chordata; class Mammalia; order Cingulata; family Chlamyphoridae; genus Cabassous; species Cabassous unicinctus. The sequence continues at coordinate 28,195 of JAQZBX010023725.1, forward strand.
TCTTTTCCAACACTCCTTTGTGGGCACAAAAAAACAGTTGGGGTGATATACCATCGCAATATGGGAAATTGTGGAAATTGGTACTGGCCTTGCTTTACAACCATTTTCAGGACATAACGCACATAGAATGCAATAATGTTTTATGATACACAGTGACTGGGGAGAAAGCATCTCTAGCTACTGTAGGCCTTGTCCAGTTCCCCTAAGGGCTGAGGGATCCATGTCTAGGCATATCCAATGAGCAAATGCCAAAAAACTTCAGGGAATCTAAACTGGGTAAAGAAAAAAGTAAAATATAATAATAGCTAATATTTACTTGATTTTCATAGTATTATGCACTGTTCTAAACACTTCCATATTGTATATTTCACTTAAATTTCATAATTACCCATGAGGCTTGGGTTATTTTCTTCCTTACAAGAATGTAAGCTCCAGGGATTTTTGTCTTGTTCAATGCTGCACCTAGAACAATACATGGGAAGGCACTGAGAAAATGCATATTGATTGAATGAATGAATATGGAAACTGAAGCACAAAGAGGTTAACTAACTTGCCCAGGGCTAGTCACAGCTAATAAGTAGCAAAGTCAAGACTCAAACCCAGAAAATCTAGCTTTTTGAAAATGAGTTCTACTAGACTAACCTGCCAGGTAGGAGAGGGCAAATAGATTGGGAAAACATGGAGGGAACAGGGTATTGGAGTTCCCAATGAGGTCAGAGAATTGATAAACTAAAATAGCTGAATAAGAGAAACAGAAGAATAGATTGGGACCAGAGACAAGAGTTATATGAATTTAAGATCTCATTGGTAACATAGTTTCAGGTAACATAGTTATTAAGCAGAATATGGCCTGTGGTGGCAGGACTAGAGGTGAAGGCCCCCAAGGTGAATTGTACAAGTAATTAAGAAACTAGGATATTTGAGTGTCTTTAATGTATATAATAAAGTAACATAGGATGTTGGCGAGACTTTACATGAGAGTGGAAGAGTGATGTTTCAGAAGCAGCACGGGGACTGAAGAGGATGCTGTCAGTCTTCTTCATTCAGGGACAAGGAGTAGTTCCTGTTCTGGAAGTCTACAGGGGAGATCCAGATTACAGTTGAAGCAAAGAGGTGGAGGTATTAGGGAACACTGAATTGCAGAGGTTGTGGATGTAGAAACAATTGTGTACCATGGAATAGTAATTCAGTTTGATTTCTTAAATAATTCAGAGTAGGTTTCTTACATTTTTATCCCATTTTTACATTGAATTACTAGGTCAATATCTTTTTTCATAATTTCCTTTAGGCATCTAATTACTTTGGGCTTTACAGAGTAGATCTTGAATAGAACTGGTTGCCCGACTGTCTTTCCCTTTAACAATTCCAGTTGCTCTTTTTGATCCTAGTTGGGTTTCCCCACAGTGTTTATACAATGCAGCATCCAAAATTATTCCTAGTATATTAGAATGTTGTTACAGGCCTCATCTTGCTTATCACTCTGATGTTGGTACATTCCAGCAATTTACTAGTGTGGTGACATCGCAAATTTAAATTTAGCCCTTTTCAGATTTTTTTGTACTATACCTATGTTTATCTAATTTCCTTCTTTTAATTAATATGAAAACTAAATATATCCTTTTCCAATATTGAAAGAGTTCTCCATGAGTTCTCAAAAGTAACTAATGAATTTCTGTCTTCTACTTACATAGATGTAATCAATTTAGGTATTTAAGACTCTGAATAATAGGGAATATTTTACAGCTTTTAGTACTCATCTAGAAGAGAACTCCTGTGATGTCTAAAATATTTACCCTATGCCCTATCTTGTTATTTTTAAGTACTTTACTTGGGCAGTTAAAAGTAGATGTAGCTATATGAGATTCTAATGAGCTGGCTTTGGGATTGGGATGGAGTTTTTGAAAAAAGAATATATGACAATAATAAAAATAGAAATCAGTTATTTGATAGGGCTTTCTAGTTTAAAAATACTGTAATTTTTTTAGAATAGCTATTCACTTTGAGTTCCTAAGTAATTCCTCCACATTTTCTATCTTTCTTGACAAAATAAATTTCTCCCACACATTCTAAGCCTGTATTTCCACAAAAAGGACTTCAAAAGCATGTACAGGTTTGAAGTTTTCTGCTGAAGTACATGGGTAGGAATTTTCATACAGTCCTAGAATATATGTATTGGAATTAATCTTCAGGATCTTATATAAAGCCCTTTATTATGCAAAAGGAAAAGATAAGATTCTGCTAATGAGAGGCAGGCTGAATCTCAAACCTAGCAGTATATCTCATTTATTTTCCAAGTGCTTTTAGATATTAATCAAGATTGGAATTTCTTATTTAAAATGAAATTATTAACCTTGAAAGTTTCAAAGTAATAGAATTCTAATTCATGAATCTTTCATTGATCATTCCTCCTTGGGCTTCTTTACTTTTATTTATTTATTCC